>JAOEGS010003007.1:0-11861 GCA_025447755.1 Corythornis vintsioides | reverse complement strand
TATTTTTAATTTAAAAAAACCTTGTGTAACTAGACTTTGGTTGTTCAAATATTAACATGTAAAATGTTTTAAGAGAGAACTCCAGGAAGAAGTAACCCCTTTAATGGCAAAAAGAATGTCATTAGGGCAAGAGATGAGAAGGAGCTGGTGTCATCACTACGTATATTAGTTTCCATAGCACTCAGTGTGAAATGCCTATAGCTAATGATCTGTAGCATCACTGCTAGCACAGGTTTCAGATCTGCCCTGCAGTAATTGAAATTTTCTTGCATTTACCACATGTATAATTACTTTGCCTTGTTCTCATGTTTTGCTTCTGCTTTTACAGCTTATACTTGGCAACTCATTTGACTAAATACGAGTTCAGGGCTGTTTGTGAAATCCTGAAAGGAGGTATAGATGGTCTTCTGTGTTTGAGGAAAACATTTGATGCTGTAAAGATGTGTCCTGTTTAAAACCCCAATTTGATAATTAAACACTACCTACATCGTGTGTTTAAAATACACTTTAACACTAGAGTTGTAAACTTCATCTTTGTGAATGTATTCCCCATCCCATTGTTTGCTTTTATTCTCATTTTGAAATGATACACTTGCTGGCCATACCCTAGTAATTAAGGATAGCACTGAACCACTTCTAGAATTAACTTGCTTGGGAGGAACATGTCTTGCCTTTTCATGTGCAGAACCAGCTTAAGTTCACAATCACAATAATTTTAACAGTCACTACCACTTATTATCATGGGGGACTTCATCTTACCAGATATCTGCTGGAAGTACGATACAGCAGAGAGGAAACAGCCTAGGAGGTTCCTGGACTTTGTGGTTCACCTGACACAGTTGGTGAGTGAGCCAGCCCTGCTGGACTTTTACAAGAAGGACCCATCTACAGGAAGGGCTGGAAGGAGAATCCTGGATACTATAGGCCTGTCAGTCTGACCTTTGTGGCAGGGAAGGAGAGATCAACCTCAGTGTCAGAGAAGAACCAAGTGATCATACCCGGCCAAAATTGTTGTGATGAATGGAGTTAAATCCATTTGATGGCCAGTCACAAGTGGTGACTCAGCTGTGGTGCCAGTTCTGTTGTCTTTATCAGTGATCTGGACAAGGGGGTTGAGGGCACCTTTGTTAAGTTTGCAGACAACATCAAGTTGGGTGAGTGTGTGGATCTGTCTGAGGGTAAGGAGGTTCTGCAGAGCTTTTGGAATATGAGCCAGAAGTGTGCCCAGGTGGTCAAGAAGGCCAAGGGTATCTGACTTGTATCAGAAATAGTGTGGCCACCAGGAGCAGGGAAGTGATCATCCCCTTGTACTCGGCACTGGAGAGGCTGCACCTTGAATACTGTCTTCAGATTTGGGACTCTCACTACAAGAAGGGCACAGATTCTGGAGTGTGTCTGAAGAAGGTCAATGAAGCTGTTCCAAGTGTCTAGAGCACAAAACCAGTGATTGAGGGACCTGGGGTTGTTTAGCCTGGAGAAAAGGAGGCTGAAGGGAGACCTTATCGCTCCTTACAATTACCTGAAAGGAGGTTGTAGTGAGCTGGGAGTCAGTCTGTTCTTCCAGGTAACAGCCATAGGACAAGAGGAAATGGCCTCAAGTTGTACCAGAGGAAGTTTAGATTGGATAGTAGGAAAAAATACTTCCCCAAGAGGGTTGTCAAGCAGTGGAACAGGCTGCTCAGGGAAGTGTTGGAGTCACCATCCCTGGAGCTATTTAAAACACATGTAGACGTTGTGCTTAGGGATATGGTTTAATGTGACCTGCCAGAGCTGACTTACTAGTTGGAATTGATAATCTTAAAGATGTCTTCCAGAAGGATCATTCTCAACCAGAACAGTTTATAGATAACAGATTATAGATATATACACGTATTGATCCACAGATTTCAGTGTTATACCATGCAACATCTTACTGGAAATTCTGGATTTAATTGATGTGACTACTCACATTGCTGGTGTCAGGAAGAACTGGAGAAAAGTCTGTGGTGAATGGTGTGTGCTCAGTGTGGTAATAAGCAGGGACATGTTCTGAGATTGCGCTTTTGTCACTGGCAGGAATGTAGAAGTCCTGGCTGCAGCTTCTGCCTTGTCAGGTAGTGTGATGGTAGAGCAGCCTCCCCTGTCCTGCTTGAAGCAGGGCTGTTATGCACCCCTGTTATACAACAGTTTAGCAAGAGTTGAGAAACACCATTTATTAACGCGTGTTGGAGTTGCTTTAGCTTTTAACTGAATGCCAAATTGTTTCATTTGTGATTAGAAATGCTATAGTGGAATAGAGGAAATTTAAAACAGCTTCCAGAATTCCACAGTTGGTTTTGAAATCTTGTCACACTGAAAAATTAATTATAACTGTAAGTACTCTGTATACCCAAAGGCCCTGGGTCAATTTTGTGCTTTTATAATGCAGTTTCTTTAATTTTGAAAATCTCTTGCATGACTGCCACTTTTGCAAAGTGAACAGGGAAAAACATGTATCTGTATTTCATTTTATTGCTGTCTGGAGTGCTGCTAGTCAAAAAAAAAAAAAAAGCTGAGTAATAATTGGACTTGAATACTATTTTTGGAGAGGTGGTATTGCTCTGTGATGTTATTATAAGCTCTTTAGAGTTCTAAGTTACTAGGTAGAACTTGTGACAGCATAAAGAGATGATTAATGTGAGTGATACCAGTTCTTTTTTAAAACTGCAATAGGAAAACTCTTCCTGATGGATTGGAATTCTATCTCTGCAGTGCAGGTAATTTACAGAAATGATCATGTTTCCTTATAGAAGAAATTAACAACCCCCTGCATTTAATGAGGAAAATATTATTAGATCCCTTCTTTTTTTTTGACAGCTCTAACAGGATGATTGCACCTCAGTAGGACACACATATGTAACATTTCCTTAATTCAGTAATGGATTTAATCTGATAGATAGACCTCACCATTGAAGTGTGTTAGTACAGCTGGACACCAGACCTTCTGAAAAGCAGAGAGCAACATCAGTTTGAGCTCAGATTATTAACAAAAATGTATATTCATTTGTATGGTTCTGTACACTTTAAGAAATGCTTACTTCATTAAAGCTGATGGGTTGAAGGGCCAGGTGCTACACTGGAACACTTCTGGAAAACAGCAGCTGAACTATAAGTATGTATTTGGCAAGACTTTGTGTGTGAGAGACTGCTTCAACACAGAGGATTAATTGTTCCAAAACACTGATACAAATGAAAAAAAAGGAGCTGTTGTTTTTATATTGTTGGATTTTACTAAAAGAAAGTAGAGCAGAAACTGACTTTCAGAACACGCTGAGTTTTTTGTTTCTTTTCAAGAAACTGTTGGAAATGAAAATTAATGGAAAGACTTTTTCCATAAAATGTGAATTTGACAAAAAATCATGTAATCGGAAAGCAATGCCTGTGTTAGTGGGTAGTAGAAGCAGAAGGTGTTTTAAGGGGCAGAGACACCCAGTTGCATAAGCTTTGTTTTAATGATACAAATGAAGAAAAGGATTGCTCTCAGCATTTCTGCTAGGTGTACTTAAATGCAGCTGTGCCATAAGATTAGCTTCTTGTAAAGTGAGCTAATTTAAGTACAGAATATATGACCTTTAAAACAAACTATGGAATAGTTGACTCACTTGAATGTCTTTTGTGCTTCAAATGACCATAAGCATTATATGTATTTTGTATTACTTGTTTTGTCAGGGTTTAAAAGCTCATGAATGATTAATCTTAATCATTAAAAAGTACCACTCTCCCATATTGGGTAGTGTTTTACAGTTCATGAGTTATCATAGTTCAACTTCAGAATTCATTTGTGCAGTGGTCACTGTCTCTCTTGTGTAACAGCATTGATCTGCTCATTAGCTAATGTAGTGTCCATGACCTGTTGACGTGTTCAAAATGGAAGGACGGCATGATTGATGCTGGTGGTAGATTTTTTTGATCAGGAAGTCCATCTTGTAACTAAGCAGAATATAATAGTATTTTATTGTCCTTTTTAAAAAATATTTTTTCTTTTGTCTTTTGCTGAGAGACTGTGGGAAGGTGCTGCTTTTACCTGTTTTGCCTTCTGAGAAATGAAGCCTCAGATACTTCACTGACATGACATCCAAAACCAGATTGCCTCTCTTGGATTTGAAAAGGTGTCCTAAGTGGAAAGTGACTCCAATCAAATTAGTTGTTGTTGAATTTGTTCCCAGTCTGTACACCAAATAACTATTATGTCAATGCAGGCAGCCACAGCTGGCTTGCTAGCGTCATCTTATCACCATGAGGTTTCCCACTGGGATATCTTAAGCAAGGTGGTAGAAGAAGCCTTTTTGCATGGTTTTGTTCATAAAAATAAGGAGGACTTCTGGGACAATGTGGAAGTGTGTGTTCCTTGTGATTTTGTACCTTTATGGGAAGTCTGTCAGGAAGGTCATGCAGGGAGATGAATTACAAAGAAGATGCTGTAAATGGAAAGTGGCTCAGAAGAGCATTGCCATCTGTTACCATTTGATAAAAGACTAATGGAATAACTATGTGAGAATTTCTTGCTTTTGTATGGAGAAGTTAAATCTTACCATTTCTAGTTACAAAAAAAAAAAAAAAGGACTGAGATACAAAAAAAAAAAAGCCCAATAATTTGAAGAAAGTGAAAAGTAAATGTTTTCTTGGTTAGACCTCATAAAGCTTTTAGAAGTAGAACAGACAAAAAAAAATGTGCCATTTGTATTGGCACTCATATCCCTGCACTGGTGATACTCTTGAGGTTCCTGGGGAGAACTGCAGGGGAAGTACAGACCAATCAGGACATCTCTGAGATTGTGTTATCAGTGGTGTTATGGGGACTTAATTTAGCTGAAAAGTTCTTCTGGCTCAAGAAGTTAAAATTATGTCTGGGGCTGAGAAGTTCAAGATTTTGATCAGAACAGGTAGTTTAAGGCTAGCAGACCAGAAAGACAGTCTATAATAATAATAGCCTGTATGCAGTGTCCAGTTTCTGTTCAGCACTGAAAAGCAGCTCCACGAGATTTTTCAGACTGCATTTGCAGGTAAATGTAAAGTTATGTAGTATATAAAGTGAGAGGGGAAAAACATGAACTGGATGACAAAGATGTGTGCATCCCAACTGTGCTGTGTGGGAGCCACAGGCAGCAGAGGGCAGCCACATCCACCACACACTGTAGCGAGCTGGGTCTGTCCTGCCTGAGCTGTGAAGTCAGGAAGGCAGGGAGAGTATTTCTCAGTGTGGAGTGGCACCAGGTCTGATTTTAAATGCTATAGCCTGATTGAATGCATGCTGCCTCTTGAGATATTGATTTATGTTTCTCATTTTCATGTTCATTTGTAACTTTTTTGAGAACTGCACTCAAATTTTCATTTTATTGCCTTATTTTTTAAAATGAATGTCTTGAAAGAATGTGCATTACAGTCATTTCTCTTATGTGCCAAAATACAGAGACCTTGTTGAAAAAAAAGAGGGAAATCAGAATTTCACCTTATAATGGTGTTTTCAAGCCTTTGAGCTTGAAAGCAAGTGAAAATTGTAGTAAATTCTATGAATTCTTCAGGAGCAGACCATTTTCCTAAATATTCTTTAACATGACCATATTGCTGGCAGTGAAACCCATCTTATAATTAATCTTCTATTACCAAGTCATAAAAGCTGTACATGAGGTTGTATTTGTCGTCTTTCTCCTCTGGTCATTTTAAGCAAGTAATCAGTTTGGATGATAGGAAACGATCGTGGAACTGGAAGATGCCAATTATAAACTGAAAGCCTTTTAGTAGTGATATACCATCATGATGCTCATTCATCTGATCAACCAGGAAATATAACCAGAACCTCTAAAGATCTGGATTTTTATCTTTCTTAATCTTTCATTCATAACTATTTCACTCATAACTATTGAGTTACTTTTCCCATTTACTGTATTTTTTTTATTGACTTCCTTTGATTCCTGCAGGTAGCTCCTTGGCTTTAGCACCTTAATTTAGGGGAGATAAGGGGGCCAGGCAGGGAAAAGAAAGAGACTGTGAAAGAGCCTCTTTCTGCAGGTGTGAATTAGCCATTGTGTCATGCCTGATAGCTCACTTGATATTCCTTGGTTTTGAGGTGACATGTTACTTTTGGGGGTTACTTTGGGGGTGGGACTTATGTAATTTGAGGGGTAAGACTTGATAGTCTCTAGAGGTCCCTTTGAACCCCTGTCATTCTATGATTTTGATAAATTATGCAACTCCTTTGCACAACTAATTGGAAACTTTCCTCTCAGGACAGGTACACATTCATACCTGAAAAGACTGTTGTTCAATGTGAATTAAAAGAACTATTTTCGGTTGATAACATTCAGTAATGAAATTTAAGTAGTGGAACTAATAAATAGAGAAATAATGTCTGAAAGTGAAAAATCATAATGAATTAGTAAACTGGCACATTTGCCATGTCACTTGGATTTATGCAAAACAGTGCAATTTCTCAAAATCAGTTTCAAATTTTGGAGCAGAGATAATAAGTATGTTGTGGTAGTTATGTATTCATGGTTTTGGAAAGCAGAACTAGTTGCCCAGGGAATTGCATGCACTTATTTACAGGATGTTTATGTGGCAAAACACTGTCTCCAGTTTGAGCTGCTACATTTTGCTGTCTCTAAGCAGCATTATCTTAGCAAGAGAAGACTTTTTATCATAAAAAGGAGGAGAGCTTTGGACAAGGAATCCCCCAGAGTGGGTGGGGAGTGGGTATACTGAGCATCTGTACCTATTTTTCAGCAGTTCCTCTAGAGATGTAGGAATGTACTCACTCTTCCCCTCTCCCTTCAGCTTTTAATAGCTTTGTTTTCCTCCTACTAATCACTTTACTGTTTTCATTTCTCAGCTCTGAGAGTAGGTAAGATTTCATGGCAGTCAGTTGATGGCCCTGCCCTTGGGTGTCACACTCATCATCATGTGAGCACGGTGGGGTTTATGTTTGGCTATAAAAACAAACCAGCATCATAAATATTTAAAACAAATGCTGGTGATTTGTTTTGTTTTTAACAGATATCTGTTCTTTATTGACTTGTACTGTGTTATCCCTTAGAAAGGGTGCTCTTCGGGAACCAGTAGAGAACACTAAGGAATTCAATGCAGAATTATCAATATCCTTTATGTAGTACTCTTTAATGAAAGAAAATTTAATGATCTGACATTTCTTGACTTCAAGTTGACAGTTTAATTGGTGAGTAATTTACACAACAATGGTCCAGATTCCCATATTTCCAATATTTAAATGGCTTGGTTGCCTTTTCAGTTTTTGTGGTACTGTGGGCTGCATTAAGACAGAAAGAGGTTATTTGCAAATTTGCATCAATGATTTGAATTTTCCATGTTGAATTCTTTCATTGAAGGTAATTATAAATGTTCCATAAACACAACATTGCACACTTGAGAGCAAACAATGAATATCTGCTCTGGAAGGGTGTGCTCGACATCTGTGAACATTTATTTAAATTCCAGCAGAGATGCAGTTTGAACTTTTGAAGAAAATGATTGTGAGATCAAAACATGATTTATGAAAGCTTGTCTCCAAAGTAAACGCAATATTTTTGGCCATTATTCTAATGTGAAATTGTAAATGGGATAGCAGTTTCTTTCAGTATTGCCATGTCTTGCAGACACCGTTTGCATTTGACTTGGAATTGAAGATTTCGGTTGGAATTGACGAATTTGATGTTCGTGTATCTTCCTAGTGAGATAACAGAGATATATGTGAGAATATTCTCTGCTCTTGCTTTTACTGACTCAAGACATAACCACCTGAAGAGCTAATGACACCTCATCTCCCCCACTGAGGTCACCTTGGCATGCTGAAATTCAAACCCCTCAGACTGAAACTTTAGGGAATGGGAGATGCATACATCAAATAACGTGTTTGCTTCTTAGGAGCTTCCCCGTGTTCTTCAATCAAAAAGTTCTGTGGTTTCCCATGGTTGATATACACACTAGAAAAAT
Source organism: Corythornis vintsioides (assembly GCA_025447755.1). NCBI lineage: Eukaryota > Metazoa > Chordata > Aves > Coraciiformes > Alcedinidae > Corythornis > Corythornis vintsioides. Next base: position 3,899 of record JAOEGS010003007.1, on the reverse strand, counting down.
GTCTAAAGACATTTTTTGGAAAATGCAAAGCCTTAAATCATCTGTGTCCCTTCAGTCAGCATTTTGGACAAAAGCTAAGCATGGCAGTACAGTATAGAGAAGCATTAACAACAAAGTATGGATGATAACTTTTGCAAGTTTTCAGGGTTCAGGACCAGTCTGAACAGCCTTTCCACATACATAGTCTTCCTCCCCCAGGAAAGGTGTAATACAGCAAACCTACATTGTTTTTGCAAAGTGAAGGGGCTGATGTCATTGTGAGCAATGACTTGCACATCTCAAATTTTATTCTGAGATGAGAGTTTAAAATTAGTGTATGTATCCTGAAAGTCTAGTTGCAGTTATCCCAGAATTCATTTCTCTGCCAGATTAAATTCTTGTTGTCAAAGCAGTGCCTTTAAGGCTGGACTGTGCTTTTGATAAAAACCCAAAATAAGCAAACAACAAGAAAAAGCCACTCTTATCTACTTGTGCATCTGAAGATGAAAAAATTAAAATTTCTGTCTAATAAAAGTTCTAAATTGTTTTTCAAGCAGGAGAAAAACAAGGACAGACTTAATTTTTTTCCCCCATTATATTTGCAGTATGCAGAGTGGCTTGAGAGGAGGGGATTCTAACAGCAAATTACTGTGACATTGTAACACTTATTATCCCTACAAAGCAGAAATACCAGGATGATACTTTAGACAGTCATACATCCCATTGATAATGACAGTGGGCATAACTCATGGTGAAAAATAACAAGGTGCATAAAGCATATTCAGGTTTGCAGAATTTTTGTGGCTTGCATCGACATTGAAATATGACTGCATTATAATGAGCTCAGGGGAATTTAAGGATGGCCAGCAGAGATAGGTTTATGATGTTCACATGATCTGTGAGAGTGGGTTGAATGGGGACTGGCCTTCTCTCGAGGAAGTGCCTCAGCTCCTGAAGAAAGGAAGAAGTGTATCTGTGGAAATTCATGCTCTGCCTTGTTCCTCAGACTATTATTTTTGTATATGTATTTAGAATGTGATTACAGTCTAGGTGTTCATATGCAAAAACACTGATGATAGTTGCATGAATGTATATTGTAGAAAGTGACTCTTCCATGATCTGCCTTTTACCTCAAGTGTTAACCTGTGATTAAATGTGTAACTGCTTTGAGCAGAAGGCTTGTGCCATGATTGGATAAATGTTATGATCTGCTGATTTCCTTTGCTACATTGGAATGCAAATAAATGCATAGAGGTGAGGTTTGAAATTTACTTTTCTATCTAAAGATACATTCAGCAGAGGTTTGCAGGATGGCTAAAGGTAAAAATTATAAAATCTGATTGCTCTAAAGGCTTGAGATGTGTGTGGAAGGAATTGATTGGGTTTTTTGAGAGAGAAAAATACACAGAGCAAATGTGCTAAAACCAGACCATTCAGTAATGCCCTGTTTCTCATTGTTGTTCTTGCTGTAAAATAACTGGCATGAAACTGGCATGGTAACTGGCATTGTAAGTACTTCTCAGGAAGTACTGGTGTGAGAAGTGAAGCTCTTGGGACTTCTGATTTACAAAAGGAAAAAAAAAAGAAATTGAATTGTTGTTGTGGATGCAAAAAACCCTCACCTTATTAATTGCCAAGTAATATTGTCACTTTAAAGAGTAATATGGAATAACTGTTCTGTGTGAATTTCATTAATCTTGTCTCCTATAAGTACTATTGCCAGAGTCTTAGGGAAAGAGCATAGAATCACATGATCATTTTGGTTGGAAGAGAACTTTAAGATCATTGAGTCCAACTGTTAACCCAGCACCATCACGTCACCATTAAACCATATCCCTAAGATGATTAAATTGTACAGCATTACTTGACTGGTCTTTCTTTTTTTCTGCCTGAAAGTCAAATCCAGGCTTTTACTAGAACAGACTGCATAAAATGAAAAAGATGAGGTGTTTAAGTAATGACCTTGGCATTCCTGCTCTCTGAAGCACGTAGGATTGTGTATATCTTGAATACTGTACTAGCAGATGTAGCTGAAGGACATCAGTGGTAAAATAAAAGAACCTTATATACAGAAAAAGCTAAGATAGTTAATCTTTTGGACTATTTGAAAATAGCTTTTTTCATCCACAAAGGCATTTGCAGATGCATTTTAAATGGTGGGATCTACACATTTGCCTCTCTCTTGGGAACTCAGGAAAAAATTACATATAAATTACCTATATAAGGAGGGCAGCAAGGCACCTTCCACGTTAATTAAATGTTCAGTTCTTATTAATGCCATTAGTTTTGCTTACACAAATGCATTTTATTTACCATACTTTCAGGTCACTGAACTCTTTTGTGGAAAAGAGGTTAAAATGTTCTCCAAAATCTACCCAGAACTCCATCCCAAATACTCAGTTGCCAAAGACATTAATTGGAATATCTTAAATTATTGAGATAGCGTGAAAGTAAACCACTAGTTCAGTTGTCCTCATTTAGCATGAGGAAAAAAACATAGATACATAATATTATTGAAAGAATGTTTTTTAACATGGTCTAGATCATGTGCTGTACCGTGTATGAGTTGTGGTAATGTTTTATGCATGTATGTGTTGATATCTCACAGTGTTTCCTTATTATGTTTTGGGTGGATTTTTTTAATTTAGACACTGAAATAAAATACTAAATCTGTAATCCCAGCTCATTGCTGTTCTGACTGGTTGTTAATAAGGAAGTAGAAAGATTCAGAAAATGTTCATGCCCCTCATCACCCTCAAAAATAAACTTGTAAAGAGACTGCAGAAAGAAAAGAATTAGTGATGAATAATAGACTCTTCTTTCCTTGGTCTCTAACATCTACATATGGCAAGAACATCAGTGCCTAGAAGACAACAATTTATGTTTTGCTTCCTTATTCTGTAGCTTTCTTTTCATCAAGCTTTGGGAAAAGTGGACAGCTTTTGCATTCTGATGCTAGAGTTTTCTGTCAGGCTGATTTGGGCTAACCTTCGATGGATGGGATTTACAGTTTCACTGTTCATCTTGTTGAACAGACATTCTCCTGGAATACTCATGCATGCTATTGCTGGCTGGAAATGTTCCATTATCTCTATTCTACTTTAGAAGGGTGAGAACAAATAGTTCTGTCAGCTTAATTTATTCTTAAATCTTTGTGACTGTGGTGTATACCGGAATAAGTTTCAATCAGCAACAACAAATACAACAACATGCTTAATATATTTCTGGTAGTCATGATTTTTTCACTCACTAAATTTTCCAAGCACTCTGTTGCAGCTGATGTTCATAATGTCTTTCTTCTACAGCTGGGGTAATGTTGGCAGTGGCTCGTTAAATTTTTCCTCCTACAAACTGCTTTGGTTGTAGATTACAATGTTCTAAGATGCTTTTGTGTTGGTTGCAGTTTAAAAGCCAGTCATTCAAATTCATTTTTTATTCCCTTGTGCTCTTCTGATTTATGTGAAATATGTTTTCTAATACGTGTTAATTTGTCTTTGTAAGGCTGAAGGATTTAATTATTTTCTTTATTAGCTAAAATTATGATTCAGTTCAGTTCCTAGGAGCATTTAGGTTTTTAAAACAATAAAACCCAAATTAGAATTGAGTGTGTTTGAACTTGTTTTTCTTTTCCTCTGAAAGACTTACTGAGAGAGATATAATCCTAGCATAAAGAACTATTGATCCTAAGTATTTTGACTAAAGCTAATGGAGGAATTGCGGTTGTACAACTACCACATGCAAAGTGTAAGAACCTCCTCCTTATTTTGGTAAAGTTTAAACAGATTTGTTTCAGTTCCATGCTCTAACTTATATTTGCTTTGTAGCCTTGGATAAATCATTTTAGGAGGATGGAGCCAGACTTTTCTCAATGTCATCCAATGACAGGACGAGAGGCAATGGGTGCAAACTGGAGCACAAGA
>JAOEGS010003006.1:0-12194 GCA_025447755.1 Corythornis vintsioides | reverse complement strand
TCAGCAAACTTGCTGAGGGTGCTCTCTACCCCCTCGTCCAGGTCATTGATGAAAATATTGAATAATATTGGACCCAGTACTGACCCCTGGAGGACTCCACTAGTCACAGGCCTCCAGCCAGACTCTGCTCCACTGACCACAACTCTCTCCAGTGCTTTTAAAAGATGACATTACTCAAAGTTGTATGACTCTGCATCTATCAATAACATCATGACAACAACATTACTCAAGATACATAACAATGATTCACAAATTCACTTTCAGGAAGACAGGCAATGAAATTTAATTTCAGGCTGAAGATCTGGAAAATCCAAACACTAATATTTCAGAAAGCAAAACAAAAGAAGAATTCACAAATCTGTGCCTGCAGCACAGTACGGCACATAGTCTACTTTTACAGTGAGGTTTTGAAAAGTTATCAGAATTGGCTTACTGCTTCACCTACTGAAATAAGAAGTAAGATACATTTCAGCTTTGGTAAAAGCTGAATTACTCCACTACATATGTCAGTTTAAGGAATTTTAACAAATACAGCCTGGGAGACACTTTCACAAAAGCAATTATTAGACACTGTCAGTTTGAGCACAGGCTAGCAAGCACTATCCATACCAAAAGATAAGATTGAAAGAGAATACACAGAACAGTCCTTCATTTCTATTTTACCTTTGTAGACACCTCACCTCTACAACCATACCCCACAGAAAGTAAAGACGAACTGAAACCTCCCTTCCTTGGGACTGTGAGCTCCAAGATTGTGAGTGCCTTTCCTCGTCCCTACCACAACCAGCCGTAACCACCCTCCACAACCTCCTTTGAACAAGTCCAGTAAAACATTTACTTCCAGTACTGAGCTACTACATGGCCATCCAAGGGTCTATTTCCCTTTAAGCTCTGCACTCCCCTACCATCCCTTCCCTCCTTCCATGGTATTTGGAGCATCACCCACCAGTGGCACCATGGTTAAATACTTAGTAGTCACTGCCGGACATCACACCCCTGATGAGTCAGTCTGGGTGGACTTGAGAACTAGGATGGAGAGTGGGAAAGGACAGCCACCAAAAGGTATGCCTCACTTCACCCTCAGTGGCCACTCAGAAACAGGGCCTTGGAGGCTCCGGAGTTCATGTCTCATAACCTGTTGTGACAAAGACACACCCTAAATAGGTGTAAGCTGACAAACTAATTTTCTAAAATTGACATACACATAGGAAGTTGCTGCTATTGCAGCTTTTGTACTGTTATCTGGCTATAGCTCAGACTAAAGCATGATTATACATTCTCATAAATAAAAATCACACAGAGATTTAACTAACAAAAAAATATATAGCTGAATGCTTCAAATCGGACTTGGAACAATATGTACATTAAGAATCACAGCTGCAGTAATGGAAGACAATGTAGCCTCAAAACTGAAACTACAAAATAACCCTTCCACTCCATTTATAGAGAGCCTCTTCCCCACCCTCATCTTCCCCATGCCAGCATCACAGAAGTCATACACTACCGCGAATAATAAATACCTTGCATTACCATCCACCGTTTTGGTCATTTACATCCATGTCCTGACAATTGTACTGCTGGACAACCACAGGCTTCATTCAAAACTGCAAGCACTCTAATAATATCACATTTTTCCTAGGCCCAGGTGGTCAGCCAAGGAAAACTAGGAAAGGGGCACACAATCTCATAGTTTGTAGTTCTCAATCATTGGCAAAATGCCTTATTGATATAACATCAATAAGCAAGGCAAATGAAAGCTGAAGAAGGTCCTCTATAAAACTGAGACAACCAGCCACCAAACATGATTGAGGTTCTCAGAGCTAGCATAATGAAATATACTAATTACTTATTACTTGCATCACTATAATTCCTAGGAAGATTAGTCACAGAAAGGAATGTCTTTGTGCTAGGGACTGTACAAACACAGAGCAGAACACAGTCACTGATAGTGCTTCAACTGACACCAAAAGGGCAGCCTTTATTAGTGGACAGGATGATGTATATATAGCCTAGCAAAGTTTGGAGCAACCATTTTTACTATTCTGCCTGAAAAACCTTCTCAAGTTTTTGTTATGGTAATTATTAGCTACTAAGCTTTTACTCTACTAGGACTGTAAGTGTCAGAGTATACTACTGAAAGTGACTGCTGTAGCAGAACAGCTTGAGACACCTGTAACAGAATGAGTTTTCCAGAGCAATGTTATTCTTATTAGGGCTAGCAACAAACTTCAGACAATCTGCTTGAAAAACCTGACAAAAATCTGGCAGCACTAACTACCAGAGGCATGCTTTCTGACATGCTGTCAATAGCTGCAGCATCCTTACCCAGTAACCAAAGGCTCCTGAAGACCCTGACTTCTGCACCTTTTACACGCATTGTTGCCCTATTAGATTTGACTGTAATGACTTTGGACTTCCCAGGAGTGCAGCAGCAATCACTAACGTTGCAGTGCCTACAAAGCTGAAAGCTTCAGCATAAGGAGACATGAGAAACCACCAACAGTGTTCCCATATGAGCCAGTGGTAATGCCAAGGCAGAGGCACAGGGCCATGGGCATCTGCCCTGTCCTGCTGCTCTCACTGTGACTGCCACTTGGGCAGTGCAGGCAACAACCACATGCTGCTGGGCAGATGACCCAGGAGGGTCATCTACTATATATATATAAACTACTAATACTCTTACTACATATCCATGGCTCATCCCACAGACCTCTGAGCTAAAGCATTAGAAGCTTCAAACAGGGCCGAAAGCTAACTAGTGTGTCAGGAGAGAAGGACACAGATAAATAATTAATTTTTACTCTATTAAGAGTCTGGAGTTAGTAGCAACACACAGGCCCGCAGATGCTTCAGAGCTCTCGCCTCTCTGGACATGACACTGCCTGAATAACGGCAAGCCCCTGCAAGACACTACTCGGCACCGGAGCCATGGAAAGCCCGGCGTAGACCTGCGGGTCGCGCATCACTCCGGCCAGCACCCATGGTCTCCCTGCCCTCCGCGCTGCTCACAAAACCCGCGCTGCTCACAAAACCCGCGCTGCTCACAGATCCCGCGCTCCCGACGCTCCGCAGCCTTCTCCTCTGGATACCTATCTCCGCTTATTCATCAGCGGGATGACAAATCTCCCGGGCGGGTGTCTGCCCCGTCCTCCCAGACAGCGCTGCGTCCTCAACTCCACGGCAGGCTAGTCGGCGAGGTGAGTAACTGAAAAGTAACTTCACCACAAGAGGGTTTTCTTCTGCTCCCCGCCCTCTGTGGTCTGACACGGAGCCGGTAACCGCCGACTCACCCTCTCCCCGCCCGGCCCGGCGGCGGAGGTCACGGAGCAACTCACGGGAGCGAAGCGGCGGAGGGGCTGAGCTACCCCACCCCCACGGACAGCCAGGACGGAGTGCGGAGCCGCCACACACGTACCGCGGCACTCACCTCCAGGGTCCCTCACTGCCGGCGGAGTGCGGCTCTGCGCCGGGCCGGCCCGTGCCCCGCGGCTGTCATGTGCCCGCTGGCCCCGCCGTTAACCCTTGCGGCGACTGGCAGCGGAGTGCCACCCCCGATGCTGCGCTGGGCTCCCGCCGCAGTGGGAGCCTCTCCCTGCCGAGCCACGCGGGAGGAGCGGGGAGGCCCCGCCCGCAGCGCGGTGCCCCACCTGGCTGCCGGGGACCTCGTGTAGGAGGACGACTCTAGGGAGGCAGGGGAGACCGTGGGTTGGACGGGGGTTTGATGGGTGACTCTGTAGAGGCTAGAAGATTATTTGGGAGATCCGGGGGGGCTGCAGAGCCACAGGGTGGTGTGAGGGATGGGAAGACTGGGGGTTGCTTAGGGAATAAAGGTCATGTGTCATGAGGGGCGGAGGGTCTGCGGCACTGGGAGACCATTGGTGGGGCGGAGCTGCCGGGCTGCGCAAGGGCTGGAGCGTGAATGAATGTTGAGGAGCTCTCCAGGGGCTGCAGACTAGCTGGAGGAAAGCCCGGGGGGAACATGTGGGCATTATAGGGGCTGCCTGGGGACAGTACGGAGGCTGTAGGGGACTGTAAGGGAGGCTGCCTGGTACCTGTCAGTGGGGTATACTGGAAACTGTATGGTAGGGTAGAGGAGCAAGTAAACAGGACAGACAATACCTCAGGGATGGGAAAGATGGTGATTACACTGAAAGTGGTGGCACTAAAAGTGCCCGGTGGCACTTCCCTGTGCATGTCTTAGAACTGCAGTGTGAAGGTAGGAGCTCTTCTTTATTATAAGGTGTGTATCCTGCCTGCAAACACTGCAGCACTAAAAATGGGATAAAATTTGGAAGGAAAATATTCAGGCAGATCTGCTGCCTCCATCCACTTACTCAGAAAGGCCCAAGGATATTTAGACCCCTGGCTGAACATCAGCCTCTTGCAGAAACAGTCACAGCCAGACTGCACAAAGAGTACCCATTGCTCTTGGAGGAGTCTCCTGGGACGTGGCTCAGGAATTGAAACTTCTTGGTTATTTCAGTTTGAATCAGTTTTACTCCCTGCTGCTGTAACTGGGGAACTGAGTGTGTAAAAGAGGTAAAGAAGTTGAAAAGCCAGGCTTAGAGAGCAGCGAGTTTCCCTGTTATTCTAATGGGCATAGCCATGCAGACCTTGTGACAGGGCACACTGTCAGCAAAGAAGTCTCTGGTCAGAGAAGCTCACCTGCAGGCAGGGACACTGAAAGTGTGACAGGCTCAGGACCTTTCATGAAAAGCAAGATCAGCCCAGCACTCAGAAAATAAATTAATCCTGGTTCTCCAAGAATTGAAGTGGCTCCACACTGTCCTGTTTGCTTCTCCCAAGGATAAAGGGGAGTCTGTATTGACACTGTGCAATGAGATCTATTAGGTGGAGGGTTGAAAAGGGGGAATATGCAATGGTGTGCCTAGATCACTATGTTCCTCATGGTCAGCCATTGTCTTCTTGGCTGAATAAAGCCAAGATCTTTTCTGATCTAAAGCTCCTTTGACAATTCACTGATACAACATCAAATCAACATGACTGTGAAGTTGTTAAGAAGACAACATTGTGTGTTCTTTACACACCCAGAAAACATAGTGGAGATGTTGAGGCTTCAAGTTATCTTTCTTTCCAGTCTTTTTGTTTCAAAGTGTATAGATGCTCGGTCAGTGAATCACTTCTAAACAAAATTACTATATATAGCATATTCAAAACAAAAGTATTTGTAAATTAGGCCTCACTTTAAAAAGTATACCAAAAGAACTGACAGCTGAAGATGGGGTCTTTACCATGTAAAAGCAAAGAATTTACTTGTGAGCCCAATGTGTTAAAATATCCATTTTGTTCATGGTCTCTTTATTAGTACCATATGCCAGAATTTCCCTAAAATTGTATTTTAATTTTAATTAATCATCAAAAAATGTCAAGGATTATCCTTGGACTGACATGGTAGCCACTGTAATGATGGCAGTAGACGCACATTACAAATGATTAATACAAGAATAGCTAACAAAAAAAAAAAAAGCTTCATTAAAAAAAGAAGAAACTGTCAAAATACGTGTTGTAATTAAAATCTACCAAAGCAACTAAATAATTAATTAATTTGCTTTAGATAAATTATTTTAAATTTTTTTATATCCACGCTGCTGATGATGAAAGAAGCCAAATCTGACAATCCTTTTTAAAATCTGTTTTCTTTATTGAGTCATATATGTGAAGGAAATTGTCTCAGTTCCTCATGAGAAAAAAAAGCGATGGATCTTAGCAATGTACCACTTGAGATAAGCATGGTTTAAAGTACAAGGTAAAGGCAGGTTTTACACACAGAATAAGAATTCTTGCTGTTGTGGTTGAAGCCTACTGAGAAGCATCTTGAGCAGGAAGCAAAGAGGACAATGAAGAAAGATTCCATATTACCAAAGTTAATGTTAGACACCACCACTCACATCTATTGATAATCTTTGGTTTTTTTATGTGCTGAAGAAGTATGTGATGTTTATGAAAAATAAGACAGATAAGACTAATAAGTGTACGAAAAGTGAGTACATCCAAAGTTTTTTTAGTGGGTAAAATCATTTAATGTTCATACCTGTCATAGACCATTGCATGTTCAAACCTAACAGTATGAACCCATACTCTTTTGATAGATAAAGCATCTATCTTGATGATGAAAAGGCTATGCCTTAGTCCTTTAGAAAACTATTACTGTTTATTTGATTAAATTTGTTTTTCTCTATTGCAAATTTTATCCTCTGAAAACTGTAAACATGTATCTAATAGAGGTAGTGGATTCAGAAAAGGATAACTTGAAGTTCACTGTGTCAGAATTCACAGCAAGACCTATAAACATAATCTGTCACCCAGCCAAGGCCTGAGGTTAAAAATTGGGTTTTGTCACTTCAGTCCCAGTTAAATGTTCTTAGTTCAGTAAAATCTTTTTGTGGCAACTGATAAAATTACCTTGCTAATTAGCCAACCATTTTGGTCCAGTTCTTTAATTTTTCCTAAGATCTTCCATTTCATCTCTATTCTATTTTCATAGTTACTGTGTAACTGAGAACAATACTTCCAGTAATTAAGGTGAGATGACAAAAAAGTAATCACTAAATATCACCTTGAATAATATAATGAGTAACAGACATCTTGTAGTGACACTACTATGTTAGAGAATCTTAGAATTGGAGTATCCTGGTTTATCTGCAAAAGCTAACACCCCTTCCCTCATCTCGTTTTAGATTGGTGAGCAGGAACTTGCAGAGCTCTGTTTCCCCATCATCCATGGGCCAGCATCTCAGGACTGATATCTCTTTCTGTTTAGTATAAAGGAACAGCAGAGAATGTGGAATCAGGTAATCAGATCTGGAATCAGGTATTGTGGACATGAGTTCTGGGAACAGGTCCTTTTTCTTCATCTTTTCAATTAGAAGTCACAGGTTGCTTTTACCTGCTCTTATGTGAGACCAGGGAAGGCTGTCTGACACCATCCTGACACAGCAGGGCCACAGAGCTTTGTTTTCTATGTAATTCTATTTCCCATTTCTGTATCTGTGTTTCTTAAATAATACTTTTGTATTGGGTTTTACTTGTTACACAGGAGACAAGGCAACATATTTCTCCTCTTTGCAATACACTAACACTATGAAGAGCACGTTGCTCATAACAGCACTTAAGTGATCCTTAAAACAAATCAGTTTCTCTCCTTGCAGCTCCTCACAACTTCACTATGATGTATGAAGACCATTTCATTTATGTTAAATGTAAGTGGCAGGTGAAAAGGAAGCTATTAATGGAATAAATATGTTAAAGTATATACATTCTACTTGCTTCCTCAAAGAAGTAGAGTTTGATTCTCCAATATTCTTATACAGACAAAACTAGTACTGGCAAACATGATTCATTTAACTAAAATGTAAACCATAAAATACATGGTATGAACATCCGTGCAGTACTCTTTCAGAAGAATGCAGAGACTTTGTATAACAGCATGTGTTGATACCATGTAACTGTTTAAGTTTGGAAATTATTAAACTAATTTGAGAGGAGGTGTAGGTTCTTACAATGCACCTGAAGAAGCTGGAACTGAAACAGATGAATGGAATAAATTTTCCAGCTCTCACAGAAATTTAATTAGGTAGAAGACTTAATAGCAGCAATGCAGTTCAGCTAACATAGTCAGATATCTATAGTTAACAGACACTTTTCACTAGGTATTTCACACACCAGGTATCAATATCACATATATCAACAAATAGGTGAAAAGAACAGAAAGGTCACACTTGCTTGGGAGACTCAGTCTTCATGCCTGAGCAGAACTGGAAGTCAAATAAAGTTTGTGGACCAAATTATAGTAAAAATGCCTCTTTTCTGTTTACGTCCATTCCATTCCTTACTATTTACTGGTGATGGACACTGCTAAAATAGTTTTATAGGTGGGACACTGAGGGTGAAGTTACAAGCAAAGAAGGAAATTTCCCACAGTCTACCTAGAAACCTTAGAAGAAAATGCTGCTATATGGTAGAACTACTGGTTTTTGTCCTAAAGTAAAATAATCTGATATTAATAATGATTTTTTTTTGTAGGCCCCAACAATTTAAGATTGAATAGCTGGTAAGTGCAATGCCAAAACTCACTCTTCTTGCTTGGGAGACTAAGCATTTTATTAATCACTTCTGTGATTAATTGCACATACTATGCAATTTTTATCCTACTATTCTTTCTGCACCTACTCGCTTCAAAACTGATTTTTATTGTTGAATTGTACTTCATACCCTGTAACAGATACCTACATGCATGTAGTTAGCTTTCATTGCTATAGTACCTTAGAATTTCCACCGAAGACACTAACCTGCAATACCTACATGCATGGCTGTCACTTCCATAAACTGATTTGAGATGACCAGACACCTTTCTTATGTTTAAATACAATGAGAGGAAGATGTGTGCACCATGCAGGTCACCTCATTTAGTGATGCTGTATCACCAAATATGTTAGAAAAAACATTTTAAAGTTTAACCTTTCTGTTATTTTGGTTTTGTGGGATTTTTCTGTTTGTTGGTTTTTTTTGGGGGGGGGGGGGTTGCTTGTTTTTTTTTAATGGCTTATGGGCCAGGCTAGGTTATCCTCATCATAAATAAATATTCTTTCTCAACATTCTCCAATTAATGCTAAAACCCAATTAAAAGGTCTCTTAACTTTGTACTTGCTACCATGTCTTTGATGCTACCCTTTTTTAAATTCAGTTTTACATACATTTCATTGTGATATCTAGAAGTCTAACTTTTTCCTAGGATTATGTACTTCACTGTCAGACTTTCTATCATGTCTACGGCTCCTTCACAACTGAGTATTCTTCCTAAAAAAATATTTCTCCACCTGTGGTCAGACAGACTCCTATAGCCCTATAACCCTGACAGTATAGGGCTACTGACATTATTCTCAGAAATTTGTGTTTAGGTAAGTGTTAGAAATAAGAAAGATCTTTACAAGCTAGCTAAGTCTCAAAATACTGACTTTCTTGGCTTCATTCTCACAACAGTGCATACTCATATTCCCAGCCCTGACCATACAACAGTAGACAAACATCTTCACATTTAATTAGCCCTATAAGCATCTTGAAGTACAGAGACATAATGGATTAGAAATTCAGACCCTAAGTTTTGCCTTGATTTTATGTAAAGCATTACTAACAACTCTCATCCATTTCTAAAATGGATATAAAACCAGCCATGGTGATCCAATACCACAGTCTTGATAATTTTTGAGGTTTGTATTCTAAGCTGCATCAGTGTACATTGCACAAACAACACAGAGCTGTTGCTAATTCCCTATTATACTCATTTGTTCATGTTAAAAAGACCCTAAACAGAAAAAAAGTAAAACCAGATCCCATGCTTTACTCTTGCCAGGGTTATTGTGTGTCTGAGAAGTGATCAGAAATCCACAAATGTACTTAAATTTATTAGTGAGATACACCTTATTTAGTTTGACATAAGTAATTCAGGTGTATTTATCATTTAACACTATAGCATTCTGCACTACAGAATTGCAGAAACATAGTTTCTGTAAAAACACTGAAATTAGACAAGTGTCTTATTTAATAATCCCCAAAATACAAGGAACTTTTAGAAACTAATTGTCTCAAATCTTTATTATTTGGGTTTGTTTTTTCCAGTCCAAAAGGGTTATATAGCTTGACTGTCATTCAGCAAATTTGCATTATAGCAAATGTTGCAGTTTAGTTCCCACTATTTTAGTTTCTATTTTCAAATATTTACACCTATGTTCAGTCTGTAACTTTGATAGGCCATGGTAGGAAGTACTTTCACAGCACTGCATGTTACTATTACAGGCAAATATTTCCAGCCTAAAAAAGTAATTTAATTCATTTGGATTTCAATAGAAAAACCCAATATTTTAAATTCATCAAATTTTAAATCTTCAGCTGGAATGTAGCCATGATTTTATCTGCCTCACAAAGCAGAGATGGTAGAAAAGAAGGAAAATACAAAAAAGAAATGCAGTCAAGTTAGAAAACATGGGTGAACTGAAGAGTTTTCCTCAAGCTAATGATTTATCAGAGCATACACATTCATGTACTGGCACAAATCAAAACCTGACCTCTTAACTAGATGCTCATTAACTTTCATTGCTGTGCTATGAATACATTCATAGGTTCTTCTCAACTCAGTGTAATAGTGGCTAGAAGAGGGAAAATTGCTTTATGCCTGTGCAGCCAGACTCTCTTTTGTCAAGTCTGTGCTGTTTTGAGTTCCCCAATCCATGGAATATATTTGCCCAGTCAGAACTGTCCTACAGTCTGATATTACTGGGGAAAAAAAAAAAGGGCTCCCAAACATAAGAATGAGACACTAAGTCTTATATACTGAGAGTCTGACATCACATTTTTTCTCTTAGGTCTAACAGGAGCTCCTGAAAACCTGTACCTTCAAAGATCATATCACCTTAGGGCTTAATAGTATGAAATTTTATATTCCTTTGTTTTTCTTTGCTTAGGATCAGGTATTTTGGAAGTTGGCCTACATTATAGTTCAATGGTGAATGTTTTTTGAATTACAGATTAAACTAACAAATTAGTAATATAAGTTGCATTAAAAAAACATGCATACACACAAACCCCACCAAACAAAAAAAAAAAACCAAACCAAAAGTAAGCAAACAAACAAAAGCAACCAAAATAAAACAAAGCAAAAAAATCAGCCAGCTCTGTCTTCAATTTCTGTATTGTAATCACATCCTAAGATGGTTTATGTGGCATAATAAGATTATTACATGATTTCTTAGGTTCATCTGATTACTCAGCTCAATCAGCTGTTACATAAACTCTGAGATTATTCTGCTTCTTACTATGTACCCTTTACTGTATGGACAAGAGAAGATGCTGATAGCTCAAATAACAGATGTAAAATCTATTTTTAGTTGATATTCAAGCATCACAGACTCTGGAGTCACCTTTTGTTATAATGAAGTGGCTTTATTCAATGACCTTTTTTCAATATTTATTTCACTATAAAGTTTTCTATACTCTAAAACCTCTAAAGCAAATCAATAAACAGATTTATTAGTTACACTCATAGAATCATAGGATGTTTTGAGTTGGAAGGGACTTTTAAAGATAATGCAGTCTAACCCCCCTGCCATGGACAGAGACATTTTTCACTGTATCATGTTCTGAAACCTGACCTTGGACATTCCAAAAATAAGGCATCCACAGCTTCTCTGGGCAACCTGTTCCAGCTTCTCATGACCCTCATCATAAAAAAAAAAAATAATTTCTTTGCTATATCCAATCTAAAACTAACCTCTTTAAGTTTTACACCATTGCCCCTTGTCCTATCGCTACAGGCCTTGTTAAGAAGACTGTATTTTTCCATTTTTTTCATAAGGCTCCTTTATATATTGAAAGGCTACAATAAGTTCTTCCCAGACCCTTTTCCTCTCCAGGTGGAGCAACATCAGTTCTCTCAGTCTTTCCTCATAGGAGAGTTTCCCAGCCATCTGATTGGTTTTGTGGCGCTGTGGACCCATTTCAACAGGTCCTTCTTGTCCTTGAGCTGAGGGCTCCAGAGCTGGATGCAGAATTCCAGGTGAGGTCTGATCAGAGCAGAGTTGAGGGGCAAAAATCACCACTCTCAATCTCTGGCCACAATTATTTTGAAGATGTAGCCCAGGATATGGTTGGCATTGTGGATTGTGAGGGCACGTTGCTGACTCATTTCCAGCTTTCTATCCACCAGTACTAGAAAGTATTTCCCTTCAGGGTTCATCTCAATACCATCCTCCCTAAGGCTGTACTGATCCAAGGGGTGGCCCAAACCCAGGTGCAGGACATTGCACTTGGACTTGTTGAGCTTTATGAAGTTCATATGGGCCTTACAAGATTCCTCTGGATGGCATCCCTTCCCTCAGGTAGGTCAGCTACATGTCTCAGCTCCTTGACACTGTTTCACCTTACATCACAGAAGGCCTGAATTTCACCCCAGTCTGAGGTCTGTGTTAGTTTTAGAGGGTCAAAATAAAAAAAAAAAGGTCACATTTAGAAGGAAGCACAGATGACTGACTGGTGAGCTATACATTTTCTGACTGTTCTTGAGCAGGCCTGTGAAATCTATGTGCCTCACTTTCCAACAGGGAAATCACATTCATAGATTCATAGATTCATAGATATTAGGGGTTGGAAGGGACCTAGAAGATCATCTAGTCCAACCCCCC
>JAOEGS010003005.1:6036-29402 GCA_025447755.1 Corythornis vintsioides | reverse complement strand
GTTGGACTAGATGATCTTCTAGGTCCCTTCCAACCCCTAATATCTATGAATCTATGAATCTATGAAATGCATCAGCTCAGATGTGCTGAGCTTTATTCTCTGAGATTCTAGGTTGTATAGGAATAACAAGTGCAACAGAGGTATGATTCCTCTTATTTTCTTCTTCTTCTTTTTTTTTTTTTTTTCCTTCTTGCAAATTAATCTGTCTCCTTTCTTAAAATTTGTAGTCAGTTTTGGAAAATCAGTAAATACTACTAGGTTAAGAACTTCCCTTACACTACTAACCCAGGAATCCATGATAATTCACCCTGAATCATTTCACTGTGAGAGCCCATTAAATTATGCTTTTTGTCACAGAAAGGAGATACTGTGATCTGCACAATGATGTAAGCTTGGAATTAAGTCTGTTGTGTTTTATCACTGAATGAAAAACTAATGTTGAATTGGTAGTGTCCTGTTTACTTCAATAGATCAGAAAACTGTTTTATACCCACTGAGTGTAGGGTCTGTCCCTTTTTAGGAGCTGATGTTCATCTGCCAGTTAGATATTAGGGTTGCTTTCTAGACCATAGCACACTAGGGAAAAAAGCAAACAAACAAACAAACAAGTTAATCAGCTGAAATATGGTCTTAATTCATTAGGCTCTTCAGGTTTTTTTTCATCTGGAAGGCCATGATGACATGATCTTCTTATTAAAGTGTTCTCAAGACTTAAATGTCATGTCAGTGATATCATGGCACTTGGTAATAACAAACTTGGGATGCAGATAACCTCACATTTAATAGATGCCTGTACTCAAACATTTAAAATAAAACTTAACAAGTTCTGAAGAAAAGCAAGTTGAAAATGTCCCTTTAACTTTATTTTATAAAATTCACTAATGATACATTGATCTGTCTGCTGAGAAAGATTTGTCAGTGAGTAGTTATTTGGCAGGGTATTTTTTTCATCCTCAGGGACTTGTTTTGTTTCAGTGTGTTGTGGTTTTCCTCCTGTCCCTTAGTTTATTTTTAAGCAGCAGAGAGGAAACAGGGGAGAAAATCAAGCTTTAAGTAAGAAACAGATTTAAATTAATATTTCCAAGATCAGAGAAGGATCTTTGTAAAGATCGGTGTAGCTGAATACTCAGTGGGAGAGGAAAAGACAAAATCAGGTAAGATAACACTTATGTTGTGATTATTTTGAGAATGTCACTGAAGTCAATTTCTGAGCGTCCTCTGAGACAAGGATGGACAGGAAACAAGATGGTTGTAGTTCTTTATGGAAGCTGCTTTTTTGACTGACTGATCCACAGGCTGGAAGTAACTCCCCTGTGCTAAGTCTGAGTCATTCATTCGGAGAGCACAATAATGCACTTGAGTTTTGTCAGCTCTTTGTAACCACAGTGGCCAGAACCCCTGTGGGAATTGCTGATAATGGGGTGGAGTTTTGGGGGTTGGCTTTGCTATGGTGTAAGTTGGCACGCTTCCTTGGACTCCACAGCCATGCTAAGTTACATCGTCTAACAATTTGGCCTTTTAGTTTAATGTGTGGCTTGGGGTTCCTAATGATTGGAAGCAGTCTGTTAATGAAATCAAAGTAATGATGTCCAGCATATGTGAAACGGTTCTGCTTCTCATGTATTGTTTGGCTGAAGTGTTTAAAATGTTAATCCTTGAAATTATTTTTAGGAAACAGCTTGACAGTAATTTAAAGAAAGGTGTGTTTTCACCCCAGAGCCTTGAGTTGCATTTAAAAGTCTTCATACGAGGCTAAGCAGACAGTGTGACTGTGTTCCCAAGTGGAAAATACAATCTACATCTAGTACATACGTTGTCTATACAGTTTCAGTTTGGAATAGTTTGCAGCACTTCCTTAGAAATGCTGAGGGTAAGCTGAATGACTGTAATACCAGCAACTTACTGATGAGCTCTCAGGTTTTTTTTCTACAAGCCTTTCCTTATCTGTGTATAGTTTTTGGTTCAATGTTACCACTTGTATACAGACAGTGTGCATCTCTGGGATGTAACTTGTACCTCAGAAAGGGATCAGTCATGACCCAGCTGCTGCCAGATCTGTGATCCTGAGGGGACTTCCTACAGGGTAATCTGGTGAGTGTTGGCTGGAGTGGGAGGCACATCTGCCAGCAGCTCCATGCCATTCTGAGGAGGAGGGACAGGGGGATGTGGGCACCAGACACCCCCCAAGACCTGCCTGTCCCCTCCTGTGCCCTATGCAGAGGTGCTGTTGCTTCTGCCATGCCACCAATAGGGTGACGGGTCCAAGTGGGACCTTGCAGGGCAGCTACTCAGAGTGGTTTTGGCCCCCAAGGAACATGTGTTCACACTGCCTGGTGTGTTGCACAATGGAATGCTCTTGTGCATGGTCATTTAAGGTGCAAAAGTAGCTTTTGGGAAGGGGAGCGGTTCAACATGGGACAGGATGACTAAAAATCTGGCAAGTCAGATATGGAGGGATTTCTGTGACCTGATCCTGCTCAGCAGCTGTAGTTGTAACAACTCCTCAATTTCTCTGTGTGGCAGTGTCACAGGCAGGCAAGCAATGTCCCCAGACCCCACAATCAGGGGTCAGGATTGGTATGAGACAAGTTTTGACGTTCCCCCTTGTGCTCAAGGGGCAGGTGCCTGTGCCCAAGGGCCCTGCTGTGAGCATCTGCAGCTTCTCTGCAACCTCTGTCAACATTGCTAACTTCCATCAGCAGCAATAAACCCTTCCTACTCCCCTAAAAAGAAACAGAATCAAGCTCTCTGAGGTGAATTTGGTTGGAAGGAAGGCCAGGGCAGCCAGCCCTCTCCTTAGATCCCTAAGACCTTTCAGGGCAGCTTGCATGTTGCTGTACACCTGAAATCAGACTCTGGTAACTTGCAGCCATTTAAATATTTTCATGAAGAGTTTATGCAGTGAGAATTAAATTCCTATCATTTCAGACAAAAGAGCTTCAATTTGAATCCTCCTCTGTGTCACTGACAAGTGTGTCACTGTCAAGACTCTTTGAAAGTATATTGTGAAACCAGAGGAGAGAAGTTGAGGTAATTTAGCCCCTGGGCTTTGTAGCATGAGCCATGTGAGCAATCCTGAGGCACTGTTGCCGTCTCTGGAAACTTGTCAGTGTGCCCTCATTTTGGTGTAGTGTCCCCATCTTCTGCTGTGTGACTTGGTATGGCACGGTCAGTGGGTGCCTTGCTGGTGATGGGTGTAGAGCAGCAAGTCAGGGTGGGGCTTCTGATGGCCAAGAGCCTTGCTTGACATTTGCCCTGCCAGGCAAAAAGCCAAGGGAGGTGCATCTTTCAGTTAAACATTAAAATACTACCTCACAACACATTTAATAAGATTACTTTTTATTCTGTTTAGCCCCTCAGTACAGTGGCAGATTTTACGTGGAGAGAGACAGAGATTATGATTAGAGATCCTTCAGTAATATCTACCCTCCACCCCGCCCCTTTCAATTAGGTTGCATGTTTGCTCTCCATTAGCAATTACCTTCATGCCAGTGTGAGTGCCAGGAGGTTACAGAAGTGCAGGGTGTTTATCACGTGGTGGCAGCTCTTTGCACACCAACCCCTGTGCCCTTCTGACTACAAGGGAAGCTATAAATGTGTCACACGGGAAGATTTAAATCAGTGCTGTTAAGGTCCCAGACACTCATTCCAGAGCTGCAATTTCTTAAGAGCTGTCTGAGCTTTACCTTATGTGCGGCTATGACAGTCATGCTGACTGAAATCCTACTAATTATTTTGGAGGCATATTTGTATGACATGTCTTGAGAAAAGTCTGAGCATCTGTGAAACAAATGAAGTGAAAATTCCTCTGGCGTCTGTGAGCAAACTTAAGCAGGTGGAGCACAGCCAAGTTTCTGCAGCTGAGGGAGGGGCTCCAGAAAGCTCTGTCGTTTGCAGCACAGAGGGAAAACCAAAAGAAAAATAATCACTGATATATCTTAATTTGATGGTCTGTAAGGCCAGCCTAGGAACAACAGCCTTCTGCTTCATTTCACAGGCTATTGTAAGTCAATTGTCAGGTTTGCACAGGAAACGAACAGGACACCATGGACCCTGTAAGATGCAATTTGATGGATCTGCAGCTGAACACTTAAAACAAGGCTCATTTCTCAGTCTGAAGGGTGTTGCATTACTTACACTTCTTGCCTGTGCAGGATTAATCAAGGTAATAGCTGAAATAACATTGCTGCATCCATCTCCTAACTGTGGTATTCCTGAAAATCAAATGGTTTGTATGTTTTAAGGCAAACCCCAGAAATTCAGAAATAAAATATATGCAGCTGGTGCCCACTGAAGGAAATGTGCGTGGTAAAAGCTGGTTTTGCTGTCCAGGATGAAAGACCAGATGGCATCAATTAGCACTTTATGCATCTGCACTTTCATAGAAATATTTTTTTACCAAGCAGGTCTCAAAGCTTTGTAATGTCATGTAGTTAATCCCCGTAACAATCCTGTGCAGAGCTGCACCATTATTACACATGGGCAGTCTGGAAATTGGGGGAGGTGACTAAACTGTAGTTGAACAGTGCTCTGTCCTGCCCCATCCTGACTGTCTCTGCAAGGCAGCTCTACCCTCACTCAGAAAGGAAGACAGAATACAATGTATAAGTCATGTTCTGGTATAGAACAAGTGGTTCTGTGGTATAGTTTAGGACATCCTTTGTGAGGCAATGGCTTTAACATTGTATGGGGTAGAGACAGGATTTGTTACATGAAGGACAACTATAAAGGTTTAAGTAATTTGTACATTAATTGACTTCTCTACTTCAAGTGCATTTTTGATGTTCTTGGACAACTGCATAAAGAATGGATGGAAGGAAGACTTGCTGCCTTCTCAAGAAAAATGAGACTGGAATTTTATTTTACTTTAAATAAATGCTTTCTTCTTCTAAGAGCATGACTATGCAGAAATGCAAATGTGTCAAATTTGAGCTTGTGTGTGAAATGAGTATATGCCCTTTGCTACATTCTCTGAAGTTTGCACCCATTTAAAATGCTCTGCAGTCTGCTTTCCATAGCTATCTTCAAGGGCCAAAAAAGTGCAATTAAAACTTGAAAATATGTGGCTAACTTGGTAGTCCCTCAGTGGCAATATGTGTCCCTTGGATGAGAGCTCGGTACTTTGCTTTACAACTTCAGGGTGCTTGGGTTGTCCATCCCTGTCACATGTGGGGTGAGAGGCTGCAGGCTATAGCTGAGAGGGAGGTGTTAGAAGTGTCCTCCTCAAAGTACAGGGCCTTTCTCTAAGATTTCTGGAGTTTTACTTTTCTATTTTATTTTCTTGGGGTTTTTTTTGTTTGTTTTGTCCCTCATATTGTTATAAAGGAAGCAGGGAATTTCCAAAAAACAACCCTCCTGCTTAGTTCCCTAGCATGTCATTTTCCTATGGAAGTCAGACAGAATGTAGATACATGTCCCCAAGTGTAGCCTCAAGATATGAACAGCATATCTTTATTTGCAGCTGAAGGGAGGTGTGACTGATGGTGTGAGGATCACCATCAAAAACAAGCTGGAGACACCTCGTGGGTTTGGTGAAGCTGGTGTGTTGGTTCACATCTCAGGGCTATCTTTCAATTAATTCTCCCAAAGCTGATGAACTGAATAATGTGAAGTGTATTAGGGGTTGTGTGTCAGGTGAGGGTGAAAAGTGCTGCCAATTATACAGATCTGTAAAGATGTTTTAATGGAGCGCTCTATATTCATGAGCAAATTCCCTCTCCATTTTATAGCAGTTTAACTCCACAGCAACGACACTAAGCTTGTAGAATTGCTCCAAGATCCTACTACTGCAATATAAGCACTGGTTAATGTTGCTCCAGGAGTGTTACATAAAGAAAAACCAAACCCAAGCCCTGCATATTGTCTAATACAGAAGACATATTGTTCATATTCTACCAAGTGGAATCTGGTTTGTATTTCTTTTGCTGAATGTCTGTATCATATAAATTACTGTGGCCATCACTGTAATGCAGGCCATAGTCTGTTCATGTCTGGAACAGTTTTACATAGTCAACATGTATCTCAAATATTTAAGAAGCTTACACAGCATCTGAAAAGAGCTTTGGCTCAGGCTGCTGCTCCCAACTGTAGAATGCAAGGATCTTTAGTGGAAGATGAAACCCCCCAAAAGCCATGTGTTCTGCACAAATAATATGTATCACCTTAATCCAGTGTTTAATTCTCCTCTTTCTAAACATAAAAGAAGGGTAAGATTATATTGGCCCTTGTTGCCCTGATGCCTTATAAAAGGTAAATAACTTCTGGGTCCCTGACTTGTCCCTGTGCCCTCCCTCACCTTGCACACCCACTGAATGGATTCCTTTTGAGGGTATGGTTTTGGCTTTTAAGAACAATTCCAGATTACTATGTGGTATTTTTTATCATCCTTCAAGACAACTAAAATGGCACCTTCCTCAAGGCAGATCAAGGCAGTTCTGCAGGACTGTGAGCAGTATGGTTTTGTCTCAGTCAAGTAATATTGGCTGAAGATGCTGTTTTCACACTGATGAATGTTAAGAAATTTTCTCAAAGATTGGTTCAAGCAAACAATTATCCAATTTATCTTGTTTTTTTAAAAAAAAAACAAAACTGGCAAACATTATAAGGATCATTTTCCTTTTTGCTTTTGAATCACATAAAAATAACACTGTCTTGGGGCTCTTTTGTTCCTCTCTGCAGAGTACCATTAAGAAGATAGGCTATTGCCATTTTTTCTCTGTCATTTTTTTGAGATTGAATAGAGATTGATTGCTTTTCTGGCATGAGAGAAAAAACTGGCAGTGTCATTCTGTGACATTCTGCACTAGCAGCAGTGCAGAGTGTGAAGCTAGCAATTCAGTGGTGGTCTTGACTATCAGTGAATCTGGATTCAGTTAAGTCAATTTACCTGTATTTTTTCCTGTTCACACAGTTGGCTCTCCTGCTCTCTCATTGTCTGGAATCTGCTTTTTTAATCATAATGTTAGACACAATTTTTAGTCCTGTTTGAAGTTCATGAGGAGTCTTTCTTTGATATTGGTAGAAGTTAGATTTGGCTGAAGGGTACTACTGGATTGCATTTTATGACTCCTGGGGTTTTTTTTTGTTCCTTTTCTCTCCATTAAATAGGATGCCTTTGACAGGCAGAGGCTGAACGTGGCATTTGGTAGATGCACAGACACTAGAAGAAACAAAGATTAATTGCTCATTGAAGCTATTAACAGAAGAAGCTGTAACGCAGATAAAGACAATTTGAAAATTCTCAGTGATCAGATATTTCTTGTAGTACATTGTATTTCTTTTATCTGCATATGCAGAGAGGCCCAACAGGCACTGCAGTGGTTATTTAGTTGGGGTAGCTGCATGTACAGGCAGAGCCTGCTGATGTCAGTGTATAGTCCTGAGTAGTCTCTAGAACAGAAGTTATAGAAATGACTACTTAGGAGGTTGTTTCTAACAGCTTTTCTCATTGTATGGAAATGTTTTTGTTATTCTCTTATGCATTTTTATACTTACATGTTTCTTGGCATTCAATTCTCCATAAAATCAATATCTAAATGGAAAAATATCTTTTAGATTCAGGCTGTCATAAAACACACATGGATGTGATGGCACTGATTTAAAATAGTCTTCCAACCTCCCCCCAGAGGTAAAGTCATATGAAACACAGACTATCTCCATATAACACAGTGTATGTTTACCTAAAGAATGTTACTATCTCTAGGGATATTGCCAGAGAGAGACAGCAGAAGTGAAGGATCGTTCCTGGGTTTTGGGCAATGCTTTTAGTTTCATGTAATCCTGTAGTATGTGTTTGAGACCTATGAAGAAGTACAAGCCCTTTGACTAGTCCAGGCATGGCCCCCAGCTATCTCCATGTCTCTGTGTGCTGAGATACTTGAGTCTCATCTGCATCTTGCTTACATGAGGTGAAACAAATGGACCTGGAGTGTCATCTTCTCTGTATGACCTCCATCACCTGATGCCTTTAAGAGGGATAAGCTGAAAAGTAAACAGGACAACAGTGCCTGCACCTGGCAGATTGTTCAGTGTCTAAGAAGGTGTGGAGTAAAGCAGCTTGTGCCTGATCTCAGCTGATGATGATCTTACGGATCCTCTTATCCTTCAACCATGACATTTGATTACCTCAGGTTTTCCTGTTCATGCTCACATAGCTGTAAATATAACACCTGTGGTGTTACCTAACTCTGTAAAATTACACAGTTTTATAACCCTTTAACCACGGAAGTACACTTGGTTGAGAGAGACTCTGTTTCTTGGACAGTAACATCAGGCCAGACACAGTAAAAGTGGTTTTTCCAGCTATGACCTCTGCTAAAGCTCATGGGCTGCATCTGCTGTGCACCACTCCTCAGAGGGAGGTGTCCTGCTCTATCCTTGCTGTCCCCAGTGTAAGTTATGATGCATGTAAATATATGACAGCAATACAAATATGTTCAAAGTGAACCAAACCAAATTGGCTGCACCTGCTGGTGGTCTTAGAAATGGCTCAGCCATGCAGTCTGGAGGGTGAATCTGAGTGTGGGTTGTGTTCAGGTAAGGCCTGAGGTATTTCATGTTCCTCTGAACCCTACATGGTAAGCAGAACATTTAGAAGGATACTGTTGACCACAGGAAATATTTCTGGGTTCTTACTGAATGCTTAGATTGTGGGTTACACAACAGACATCAAACCCCTATGCATTTAAAACCTGGTTCTCTGTATTTCTCCTTGGATGGAATATCTACAGAAAATGTCTTTTGAAGTGCAAGGGCAATTAAAAGGTTTTGCTAGCAGAAGGGAATATTGTAAATTCATGATAACCAAGTGGGCCATAGGCAAACCAGTGCCAGTCCTGAAATGCAGCAGTGCAGTTCAATTCTGTTCTGCAGTAAATTTATGCAAATTAATTGTCTTTCCTACTGAGGAAAGCTGTTTTCAGTCTGGGCAGGATGAAATAACTCTGATGTCTGTCTCATCCTGGTTTTTTTTCCTCCTCTTTCTCCTCCACCCCAATCTCTGGGCTCGTACTCTCATTGTTTTTTATTTTTTCCCCTGCAGTTCCTCTCTGGATTCCAGACGAGGACCTGTTTTTAATTTCATGTGTCATGTTTGTCTCATGAAACACACACGCTGGATCCTATGACTGTTGCGCAATATTAGAGAGCTGTTGAAATGAAGGACTTGTAAAGTCATCTTGAAATAAAAACTACTACGTTTCAAATTTGAAAGGGGCAATAATTCCACACAGATGACAGAAGCAAAGAGGCACTGACCACGAATAACAAATACATTTAAAAACAGCCCTCATGTCTTTGTCACAATAGCAGCCCCATGCATCCTGGTCAGCACGTCCAGTGTGGTGCTGGCCCCTGTGCTCTGCGCAGAATAAATCAGCCACTCAGTCCTGGCCCAGAGTGTCATCTCTGGATCACATTCAGTATCTAATTATGAAAGAGCTACAAATCACTTGGTTATGTTGTTCTGCTCTATCCTTAGGCTCTGCATGACAACAATTTATTAAGGTTTTACTTTGTGCATGCAGGCGTTTATCCGGTGGATGTGTTCGGTAACATGGTTTCAAGAAGTCTGTGGGAATTAGGCAAGGGAAGAAGATCCTTCGTGGATATGGACTGTAGATTTCAATAACTGGTTTCTCAGTAAAGCTTGTGAACTAGGGACACATCACCGTGTTATTCTTTCTCTTTTGCAGGTAATTGTGCATGTTTTTTGAGTAAGTTGCAGCAGGAATAATTGCAGAAGGTTTAAAGTAATCCAAATGAAAATGCCTTTTTGTTCCTATTCAGACAATAATACACTTCTTAACAGGAGAGCCCTGATGAGGATCATACAGGTAGATATGGCTCTACTGATTAAGTCAGTGATGCATGTTGCTGCAGAGTTGCAAGGCTCATCTGGAAAGAGCTTGTTTTCCAAGGACTCCTGCAGTGTCAACTCCACAGCATGTGTTGCAGCAGGATCTCAACATGGTGTCCTGCTTTTCTCTGGGAGTGGTGCATTGAATCCAAAACTAGACCTTCCTCCTCCATCCTCTTCACTCTCCCTTAGCCGAGAGCCAAGCTGCTGATGATCCAAAGGGTGAAAGAATAAGGAAAATTATAAAAATGTTTCTGATGTTATAGAAGCAAATTAATTTGCCAAAAAAATCCCCAAATTTTTTTCCACGTAAGTGTGAACCTGTCATGCGTGTGCTTTAGATACAATGCAAAACAGAATGAGAGGCTTTTGAGTGCCCATGTGGAGAGGAAGGGCTATGCAGATATATGACAACTGACAGGCCATCATTATTTGTGGATGAATGTTTCGTTCAGGTTAGTTTTGTATTCCTTACAGAAATAGGAATAGAGGTGGGAAGGTGTTCACAGAGACATCTGTTAACCTACAGTACTTACATTCTCCTGTATTGCTGCTGTTATTACACATATTTGTATTAGTTGAGATACATGTCCTTTATTTTCTTGTGAGCTGTTTCTTGATTTGCTGTCATCTGGGTGTGCTGAATTAGATGCAGCTTTCATGAACAGAATAACAGGATGGCTGGCAATGGCACCCACACTGTCATGTTATCCTGAGTCAGCTTTTGTGGGCCTGGATTGGGGTAAGTCATGATAGGGCTGGAGCTGAACAGGATATGCCCTTTACACAGGCCTACTGAGTTTGGGTTGGCTCTGTACTCAAGAAAACTGCTTGTTTGATTAATGTGGCTGCATGGCTATCCACAGTTTTCCTCACCCCTCTTCCTCTGAAACTTGTTCCTTCTCCTTCATGTTGTCTTCAGATTGAGGGCAGAGATGTGACAATGCCCTTTACTGCTTCTGGCCCTGCAAACCAGCAAGAGAGAGAAACATCATGGCCTTCCAAATTTGTGTGAGAGGTGACTCTCCTGCTGCTGAATTGCAGCTCTGGGGTACTAGGGCCAAGATCACCCTGCAGCGACACAGTGCCGAGAGGATGGGGCTGCCTGTTCCCAGCCCCTGTCCAAGGGCTGCTGCTGACCTGGCCTTTGCTGGGGATCTTAAGCACGGGGAGGGGGCCAGCTGGGGGGGTTGAGCTGTTTGTCTCCACGTCCCCACCCTCTGCCAAACCCTGCATTGCTAGGGCTGGCACCCAAACAGACTACAGAGACAGGAGCAGGAGGGTTTTACTATTGTATCTCATGGTCTTGAAAACCTCTAGTTTTAAACCACTTCATTTTTGATAGCTCTTGCAGGACTGTCTCCTGGGGGAAGTCAGTGGTTGGTGAGAAACACTGTCTTGGCAGAAGCTGCTGATGAAACGGTCGCTTGCACTGTGGAGCTGCTGCAGTAAGCGGGAAGCAGCCTGCCATGCCACATGCTGGAAGTGATCCTTTGTCAAGAGCAGGAGTTTTCGGTCCTTGACACGCAGCTTTGTTTTTTTAGAGACTGCAGTTGGTGTCTTGCACTCTTGAAAAAAGCCAAACAACCAGAGAGGTCATGTCTCCATCTTCCTCCCCTCTCAAGTCATGCAGCATGCAGGTTGCCACCCGACTAGCACAGGGTATGGCAGCAGCTGCAGACACTTCACTGTTGGGTGGAGAAGGAATTTCAGTACTCCTGGGTGCCAACGGTTTGCAAACTGCAGTTCTTTCAGAGGCACTTTTTCCACATGTGTGTACTTGGACAAAACAAAATATTTTTGCTTAGAATTCTTGGACTCCCTTTGTGTTTCACTTGTTGCACAGAGTTTCTTGGAGTTCTTCAGGCTTTTTGTAGAGTTTATCTGCACTGAGTAATGGGAAGTTTTCACATATATGGAGGCAAATTTAATCTGACAGGCTGGTGTAAACCTGGAGCTGTTCCAGGTCAGTAACTGAATAAAAATCTGGCATGGAATTGCAATACTATTTCTAGATCCTGAATTTCCTATGTTTTTGTTCTAATTTGCTTTATGTTGCACTGCATTATGTTTTAACAGTGCTCAGAATAGACCAGATTTGGTTTTATAGTGATGGGTTTTAGAAAAATTATTACTTCAATTAACTATTTTCACATCTGGGTCTGTGTTATGTACGTGACTATTTTCTCCATGTTAATTCCTGTATATATCTGAGGATGGGAATATGCCCGTGGCACTGTGGGTGTGCTGAGAGCTGCTCATTTGTGGCCTATTCGTGGGCCTTTTCTTCTATTTTCTTCTGCTGAGGATTGCAAGCTGTGAAAGATATGGTGATGCAAACCTGCAGAGTATCTCTTTCCAGGTTGCCCTGTATTGTTTCCATTTCAACATGTTCTGGCTGCTGGGAAGTTCAGGTTGCAAACATGAACTTCCAGCTCTCTACATTCTTTGGAATGCACTTTTGCATCATGATAACCAATTGCAACCACATTTAGAAGTCTCTTTAAAAAAAAAAAAAAAGTTGGAATTTCCCCCCATTTTTCTTGTTTCATTTCCCCAGGTTCTGGCTTAAGTGTGGCCATAAATCACAATGGTGGAACTGCTCCATTCCAAAGCACTGGGTTGATGCCATTGGGCTAGCCAAATGAATAAACTCTGGTTGGCTTGACCGTAATTTTGCCTTATTTAAGGAGCAGTTCCTAAACACTGGGAGTAATTAATATTAGATTTTAACATTTTCATTGTTTCGGAAAGTGTCAGAACCCATCCACAGACTAAAAACTACCACAGCTGGAATGTCACAAATCTCTCCACTGGTGGTGTGGGACTGAGATCAACGCTTTGTCCTCGGCCACACTGGGGCAGTGAGGTCCTTTCTTTGGGTCCTTCTGTTGCTCAGGGTGCCATTGAAACATCTCAGCCCTGCTGGTGCTGCTGAAGGAGGTGTCCTGCCCCCCAGCATGTTCAAAGAATGGCCCTTGGGTTGTTTAATGAAATGTATAGGAATTTGGTTTCTTGTGTCAGGGTAGGGATTGCCACATATGGCCCCCTGGATCTCCTGCTGACTGGGCTAGGGAGGAGATAGGTTGGCTGACTTTCTAACAGATTTGGGAAAAAGAAAAGTAGTAAAAATGGAAGTAACTTAAAAAATATATCTATACTTAATATTTTGTATTTCTAGAAAATTAGTTTCTCGGTTGATAACAATTTTAGTTACCCTTTCTGAGTCTCATGCTTGAGAAAATTTGTCGTCATGATTGGTTTTGAAGGCTTTTTGAGAAAATATATAAATATTTGTGTATATGTATGTGTTAATATATAAACATCTTAGCCACTTTCAAAGTTATTAAACACTTTATGGAACACTTTCAATTTTCCAGTACCAGGATTACTCTGGATTTGTTCAATCTCCCTTCTCCTTTCCCCCCACATTAATTTGGTGTCAATTTGTTGTTACAAAATGTTACAAAATGTCCTTGTACTTTATAACTAGTACAATAAAATAATGGCTTGGTCTTGATTTCACGATTGCCCTCGTTAGGTTTGTCATTTAGTTAGTGATTATTCCACACAAAAGTCTCCTTTTGAAGACAACAGAAATTCTGTGCATAGCCCCACTACGAGCCTGGGCTGCAGCAGACTCAAGGAAAAATCCTAAATTCTTTCATGATTATGTGTTTTGACTGTAATATTTCGCTGTTGTCTTTGTAATTTAGCCATTCTTACAGCAAGTTAACAATGTGGGTTTTTTGCTTGGATCGCTATAATGATTTCTGCAAAGCTCATTGAATGTGCTTTCCTATGTGGTTGTATCCCATGTGGGGTTTTTAATTTTGCCCCAAGCTCAGCCTAAACTACTTCATTTAAATACATTTCACATCAAAGTCATGGCAAACACAAATGTTTTCCTTGGTTTTTAATGACATTACAAAATTGGCAAAACATGATTTAACCCTTTGGGCCTGGGTTCCCAACCTAAGGAGAGCTGCTGTCAGAGTCACTTGAATTTGCCAAACTTTTTGGATAAAATAATGTTATTTATGGAGATGGAAGTAAGCAAATGATTGAGGTTTGGGAGGAGAGATTCATTAGAGAAAAGCTTCAAAGCATTCTTGAGTTAACTCCTGGGTTTCTAATTCCTTATACCAATAGAGGTCCTTTGAAGCACACTAAAAGGTGCTCATCAATTGAAATAGAAATCTGCTACTCACATTGGGGTCTGATGGTTATCACATAGGTATCCGGGATGAAAAACCTACACTTCAAGGAGCTCATCTCCCACAACTTAGAGGCAAAGCATTCATGGTTTTGTCCTTGGAGCCAGAAAGGACCAGGGGTGTTCCTGAGGGTACCCCATCTCTGCTGTGGTAACTGCAGTCTAACCTGTCCCAGAATTTTCCACCTTTGCCAACGTGGAATCAGTTAACTCCTGTCAGTGCAAACTCAGTGCTGTTTGAAGGGCGCCTGGCAGATTTGTGAGGCATTCTGATAATTGCAGGGATAAATGGCTTTCCTGCTTAGCTGGGGAATCCTTTAATTATGCTGCTGGGCTTTGCATGGGAAGATTAGAGCATCAAAGGTGGGTAGGGCTTCAGCTGGCTGCTTGGCACAGGCAGCATTGGCTTGTGCTTGAAGGAGTAAGGGATATGCTTCCTTCTCTGTCTGCACTGACCCCTGATAGGCAGTGGGGAAGTAGGTAACTGCAGTCAAACCAAGCCAGATATTAAAAATAACAGGTAGCAAAGCACAAGGAAAAATCTTAATCCCAGCAGATTTCTTTTCATCCTCACCTCCAGCCTTGCTTAGGCAGTACTTGTGACTGGTGCATTAGGAGCGCAGTGCCTATGGTCTGGCTGTAGCCCTTGCACACCAGCTTGTCGCAGCACTCCATCACTTCACACTGCCCTGGGGAAGAGGGGGAAGCCCAGGGCTCATGTTTGCACTGTGTTTCCCACAGCAGCTGGTCAAGCCTGGATCTGGCAATGCAAGGCTTTGGCTATGGTCCATGGCAGAGGATATTCCTGTTACTGTGCAGTTCCTTCTACAGATGTGATCTCTCGGGCACTGTTTGTTTCTCTCAGTGGGAGACACAGGTTTATGACGCAACTTTTGCAGTCTCATGAGGAAGGTAGAAAGCATGGAAAATAATTTATAGCACTTTCTGCAGAGTTTCTTCTGGCATGCAGCTGCTGGTATGCAGCTCTCCTGCATGTTTTCCTGCAGGTTGCCTCCTGGGAAATGCCTCTCTGCCCTGCTGCCCGTGGTAGGGGGAGCACAGAGGGTGTGATCCACCAGCAAGGACCCAGAAGCCAAATGTCTGGACATCCAGCTATTGCTGTTGGGATGCCATGAGTCTGAGTGTGCGTAAAAGGGCAGCACGGGTCGGTGCCTAGGCAACAGGGTTGCAAGCATGTGGCTGATGGGCAGGAGGGAGGATGTGACCTGCTCAAAGCAGCTTTCTTGGGTGGGTGTCAAGAGCTGTGCAGAGCTGGTCAAAGACCGTGAGTCATGCTATTTCAAAAGAGTTTCTATTGTTGAGATAAAATGTATGGTGTACTGAGTCTTATCAGCATGGTGATATAAGTCATCCGTCCACTTGGAAAATGACCTGGTATTGGTTTTTACAATATCCTCAGTTTTAAAATTCTTAACCATAACTCTGCAGAAAAATCCTTGAGGAATATCTGCAAGCCTAGTTGTGAAGTGATGTGGGTTTTATTAACCTCCATATGATAGGTCTCTGATTTCCAATTTTATGTATTATATACACCTTCACTTACCTGTGCAGACAGGGCTGTTGACCAGCAGTGAGATAATAACAGAATTATAGAATGTTAGGGGTTGGAGGGGACCTAGAAGATCATCTAGTCCAACCCCCCTGCCACAGTAGCATCACCTAGACAAAGTCATACACAAACACATCCAGGCGGGTCTTGAGTGTCTCCAGAGAAGGAGGGCGATCTCTGTCCCCTCATCCAGGTCACTGATGAACATACTGAGTAATATTGGACCCAGCACTGACCCTTGGAGGACACCACTAGCCACAGGCCTCTATCCAGACTCTGCTCCACTGACCACATTTCTCTGGGCCCTGTCCTTTAGCCACTTCCCAATCCACCTCACTGCACCATGACTCAATCCACACTTCCTAAGCTTGGATGTGAGGATCCCATGGGATCAAAAAAACCTTGCTGAAGCCAAGGAATACCACATCCACTGCCCTTCCTTCATCTAACCATCTACTTATATCATCATAAAATGCTATCAGATTAGTCAAGCATGATTTCCCCTTGCAGAATCCATGCTGACTACTCGTGATAAGCTTCCTTGCCTCCAGATGCTTAAAGATGGCATCAAGGACAAGTTGTTCCATTACCTTTCCAGGGATGGAGGTGAGGCTGACGGTACTGTAGTTACCCAGGTCCTCCATTTTGCCCTTTTTAAAGACTGGGACAACATTGGCCTTTCTTCAGTCCTCAAGCACGTCTTCTGTTCTCCAGGACCTTTCAAAAATGATGGAGAGTGGTCTAGCAAGAACCTCTGCCATATCCCTCATCACTCATGGGTGTATCCCATCAGGGCCCATAGATTTGTAGATGACCAGTTTACTCAACTGGTCTCTAACACAAACCTCTTCAACTGAGGAAAGAACTTCCTCCCTCCAGATTTCCTCTGTGTTCTTGGAGACCTGGGACTCCTGGTAGCTGACCTTAGAAGTAAAGACAGAGGCAAAGGTGGCATTCAGTAACTCAGCCTTCTCTATGTGCTTGGTCACCAGGGCACCCGCTTCATCCAGTAGTGGGCCCACATTACCTCTAGGCTTCTTTTTGCCTCCAACATACTTGTAGAAGCTTTTCTTGTTGTCCTTGACCTCCCTTACCAGCTTAATTTCAAGGGAGGCCTTAGCTTTCCTTATTGCATCCCTGTATCCTTTGACAATCTCCCTATATTCTTCCCAGGTGGCCTGTCCCTCTTTCCATGTTGTATTTATTTCCCTCTTCAACTTAAGTTTTACCAAGAGTTCCCTGCTCAACCATCCAGGTCTCCTAGTTGTCTTACTGGATTTCCTGCTCTTTGGGATACACTGATCCTGAGCCTGAGTGAAATGGCGTTTGAATATTAGCCAGCTTGCTTGGGCCCCCTTGCCCTCCAGGGCCCTGTGCCTTGAGACTTTTCCAAGCAGTTCCCTGAGAAGGCCAAGTTTGGCTTTTCTGAAGTCCAGGGTAGCAATCCTGCTTGTGGTCCTGTGCCTGCTGCCTGCAATTCTAAACTCCACCATCTCATGGTCACTACAGCCAAGGTTGCCGCTTACCTTCACATCCTCAACCAGTCCCTCTTTTTTTGTCAGCACAAGGTCCAGCATCACTCCTCTCTTTGTTGGCTCCTCCAACATCTACATTAGGAAGTTACAATTAATGACCTAGACGAACCTACTGGACTGAGCGTGACTGGATGTGCAACTTTCCCAGTAAATGTCATGATAATTAAAGTTGCCCATGACAACCAGACCTGTGATTTTGAAGCTACTTCCAGCTGCTTGTAGAAGGCCTTATCAGCTTCCTGATCAGGTGGCCTGTAGTAAACACCTACTACAATGTCTTCCATTTTAGTCTCGCCCTTAATCTTTACCCACAAGCTTTCAACCTGCTCCTCATTGTCCCCCAGGGAGAGTTATATACATTCCAATTGCTCTCTCACATAGAGAGCGACTCCACCACCTCGCCTTGCCAGCCTATCCTTCCTAAAAAGGACATAGCCATCCATGACAGTGTTCCAGTCATGAGAGCTGTCCCACCATGTCTCAGTGATTGCAATGAGGTCATGGTCCTGAGATCGCACACAGATCTCTCGTTCATCCTGTTTGTTCCCCATGCTGAGTGCATTTGTGTATAGGCATTTGAGTGAGTTAGTAATGCTACAGTACCTTCTGACTGGTACCAATCCTGAGGTAGCAGTGGAGCTGGCACAACACCCCTCAACTGTCTCCAGCCTGCTCCCCACAGGACAGGCATTTCCCCCCTCCCCCCTCATACCTAGTTTAAAGCTCTGTCAATGAGCCCAGCCAATTTATATGACAGAATCTTCTTTCCCCTATGAGAGAGATCTACTCCGTCTGATGCCAGCAGACCAGGTGTCATATAAACCTCCCCATGGTCAAAAAATACAAAATTCCAGTGGTGACAGCAGTCTCTCAGCCATGTGCTTATGTCATGTATTTTCCACCCCTTGTCTGTATTTTTCCCTACTACTTGAGGGATTGATGAAAAAACTACCCGTGCTCCTGAACCTTCAACCAATCTCCCTAACGCCCTGAAATCCTTTCTAATAGTAGTTAGGCTACTCTCAGAAATCTCATCATTACCCACCTCGATAACTATGAAAGGATAATAATCAGAGGGGTGCAACAGATCAGGCAGTTACTTCTTAATAATGTCGTTAACCTGAGCCCCAGGGAGGCAGCAGGCTTCCCTGTGTGCTGGGTCAGGTCTGCAGATTGACCCTTCTGTTTCCTTCAATAAAGAGTCTCCCACTACAAGAACCCTCCTTTTCTCCCTTGTTGAGGAAGTCCTAAGTTGTGTGGCTGAGGGACAAGCTATGGGCAAGTTCACAGATAGGTCTTCATCAGAAGGGGCATCAAATTCCTCGGGTCCATACCCCTTGAGTGAGGGCAGTGATGGAGGAGGGGGCGGGTGGAGGGAGAACCCGCTCACCCCCATGAGGTGGGACATGCCTCCAAGCCTCCTCCTCCACCAATCCCCCCCTATCCAACTGGTTATAAGAAGACTGAATGTCTTCCAGGATTGCCTCGTATCTATTTTTCAGAGGCTCCTGGGGAATAGAAGCAGGAGAGGGAGGTGCCTTCCTTCTACTATGCCCATGAACTTGCCTCCACTCCTCCCCTTTACTTGGGGTTCTGTTATTTGTATGAGAGAGGCAAGGCACAGGGGCCCCCTGGTCCTGGAATTTACCTGTGGCTCCAGCGGTCAATCTCCATTTCACTCTCCCTGATGCTCCTGAGTCCTTTCACTTCCGCTTGAAGCCTCAAGACCTCATCTTCAAGCCCCCATCTTGAAGCTGGGCTATTCGGCTGAGCAGATCATCTACCTGCTCACACCTCACACAGCCATGGGAGTTGCCCTCAGAGGCCAGCAACAGGCTGTGGCATTCTCCACAGCCTGTCATCTGCACCCCCACATCCTTTTGAGCAACATGTGTCTGAATTCCCACATCGACTTTGATTGATGACAAAATCATGATCTTCTTATGTCGAGGGGACACCTTGTAAATCTCCGCAGCCGGCAACGGTTAACACCCCCTAGACAATTAACCCTCTTGGCTGTACCTGCCAAGACCTTCTGGACTATTCCCTGCTGCTGCAGGCTTGCCCGAGACTGGGGACGCCTTTACCCTTTTAGATAAACAGAAAAAAAGAAAAAAAATAAAAGGAAAGGACAGCTACAGCTTTAGTTCAAGAGGTTATCGTGCATTCAATAGTAAATAACTAATGGCTCTTTATGCTATGATTTGGTGGTTTTTTCTGCCTACAGTTGTTGACTTTATCTCAAAAGAAGATGCACCTTCTCCTTGACAATCAGTTGGATTTTCCAGATGCCAAGTCACAGAGCAAGCTCATTTCAGGTGTTAGATTTCTGGCTTTGAATCCAAAGTAATTCAGCTGGTTTCAAAGAAACTATTTTGTATATGTCTGCATATATATCTGAAGGAAAGATTGATCCTGTCATCCCATGTAAAGAGATCTGTCCACCTCCTCATATATTGTACCAAATGAACTAATCTTGGCAAAGGAAGTTTTCTCTGTTTCAGTGCAGACTTAAGAAATGATGACTCCTCTGAGGTTTTTTTTTTTTGTTGTTGTCTTTCTCTCTGACATTCCCTCATGCATCCAAGTGCTATCTCTCTAGAGGAGACTTCAATGGCAGACATTAGGAATGGGGAATGAGTCGCATGATGTGAGTCATTAAATGGCCATAAAGAAAAAAAAATATAAACTAGAGCTGTCTCAGAACAGGAACCACCTATTGTGAATTTTCAGAATTTTTGTTTGCTTTTGGTAACTGCTTCTTTCTCAAAATGCAAAGGTGAAAAATGGGCTGGTGAATACACACTGTGCACATTCACAATCAGTAAAGATTGTTACAATCATGTGACCCAAGTGTATCTTGACAGCCAGCTTCAGTTTCTAGAGAATAAATAAAAAAGGAAGTAAAAAATCCCTTTAGATCAATATTTTGCAGTGAATTATTTCTGCTGATTCAGGAAAGCTGTGATGCCAAGGGCAGACTTGCTGCCCATCCCTGGTTGGGACTGCTCTGAAGCATTAGAGATGGTTGCTGAGCTGTGTCCTGGGAACGAAAAACCACAGGTGGCTTATTTGTAATGAACTTAAGGGGCAGTTTTGGCAGAAGCTGGACCATGGCAGCCTGGTTTCCCAAGCTGAGCTGTGACAGATGCTGTCCAGACGTGTGCTGTGTGCAAGCTCTCCAGCTCTCCAGCTCGCATGGCCTCCACAGGAAACTCTGTGCTGCATGTCAGCCCACAGAATGTAAATATTTTAAGGGTCCTGTTGGAGAGTAAGCTCTTTCAAGAGCCTTCTGTTTATAATCATTCACAAAAGTAAATGTTTCCTATTATACAAGGAGCATGTGGTAGGTTCATGTGCTTAAGCACTTTGCTGAGGTTGTATGCAAAGCGTGAGGAGCTGGCAAGCTTGGCGAGCTCAGCTCACTTCTGTTTATAGGGTACTTAACCAATTGGGCACAGGCTTCTGTCCACATGGAAACCATGAAACTGATTGGTCTTTGACCTCCCTTAAATGTTTTATGTCATGTGTCACATCTCAGGTGAGCTGCTCTCCTGCTCTCAGCAAATCATCTCCTGGTTTTTTTTGTTTTCAAGTGCTGAATAGGACAAGATGCATCTGCCCATAGATCTTCAGTGGTCAGACCATGTTTTATTAGGACACAGGGATTTGAAGGTATTTGGAATAGAATGGCTTTGAGGGAAAAACCAGGGGATGGCTTTGAATTTGATTCAGTGCAGGTGTTGGCATCTTTTGGGGCTCTGCTCACACCTCCTCCTCTCTGGAAGCATGTTTCCAGAACACCGTCACTATTTGTGTCTGATGGTGCCACAAAGACCTTTCTGCCTTCCAGAGTTGCTTCTCATGGCCCCTTATGTGATGAAGTCGTGGGGAATAGTGAGATGCCAGATTTCTCACAAAAATCACATGTGTTTTGTCCAATGACTTCACCTTATTGCTTTTTTTCAGTTTTCATTTTTTAAAAAGAAATACTCTGGGCTGCTACAAAGCAGGCACAGTTGTGCTGACTGTATTTTGTATTTCCAGTGTCACAGGCTCAGATGAAGGGAGCAGTGTAAGCATGCCTTCCAGAAGGTCCCCAACCTCTGAGGTCATCCCACATGGGCACAAGTCTCCCATGGAGCAACTTCTGGCATTACAGGCAGTTGCTTCTTCCTTTAGACTGATGCTCATGTATTAGTCATATCAGGGCAGGAACCTTGCCCAGTGGAGTGGATTGATGCAGGATGAGTTAATGTCTTGTTGAATTAAGAATGCATTGTCTTTTCCTGCCTTTTCTTCTGTTTGACAGTTGTTTATGGTCTGAGATCAAGTCATAATAAGGTAGTATTATTTCATCTCTTTGATATGGATGGGTTATTGAGGAAGGCTGATTATTCGGATGATTTGATCTGATCAGGATTTCTTCAGAAAGTAATACTTATAATAAAAATGCACTCTAATTAGCTTTGTTGAATGTTACCATGAGCCATTTACCCTTGAGAGAAAACAAGAGGTAAAAACATTCTGGGAGGCTGGGCAGCAATTTGGAAAGCTCATAGTAAAAATATGAATAATAATGCAGGTTTGACATTCATTGATATAATAAAATTTTATTTCTGTAATTAAGAAACTTCATGCAAAATACTCAGTTCTGTTCTCCATTCCCTTGTATTTCTCTCTCCAAGAGGAAAAAGAACAGTGCGACTAACTCAAGTGATTGCAAGGAAGTTCTCAATTTTTATGTAATGTTACTTGAAATTTTTCTTATTCTCTGAATGACCAAAGATGTGGGTCATTCATAATCTAATTTTCTCATCTTTTCCTTTACCTGATGCGTGGTGCCTGTGCCAAATGTGAGCACTGCTGCTGGCAGCTGCTGCTGCTTTGTGCAGGAGCAGGTAGGAACACAAAACCCCTGCTGCACCTCGGTGTCTGGGTGGCAGCTGAGCAAGAGGA
The DNA here is from genome assembly GCA_025447755.1 of Corythornis vintsioides. NCBI lineage: Eukaryota > Metazoa > Chordata > Aves > Coraciiformes > Alcedinidae > Corythornis > Corythornis vintsioides. The sequence goes on along the minus strand of JAOEGS010003005.1, from coordinate 7,266 downwards.
AGCAGAGGTTTTGTGATGGTGCAGGGAGTGCTTTGCACTTTGCCCACAACACTGGCCAGATCAGAGAGAAGCAAGTTCAGCTCTGGCTTGGAGTTATGAGGAACTGCAAGGAAATATTCATTAATTGTCCAATGATGGCAGTACATAAGTGGCACCATGAGATGCTTCCAGCTTTACAAGCTGCAGTTTGCCTGCCTCACCTTAGTTTTTTATTTCCTCTCTGTTGAAAATGTGCATATTCTGTGAGCAAGCTGGTTGTTTAGGTTAATGTAAATAAATAAATACAAGCTCCCCAGAGCTACAAGTTCCAAAGCTTCCTTCTGGTGAGGATAGGTCGCAGGTCCCTCTCTGTGCTTGGTGCACAGAGAACATTTGTTATAGCTTGGCTCTGGAGATGCTTTTTTTTTTTTTTTCCTGTGGTAGGTGAGAGATGCAGCTTTTAGAGGTTCACCAAATGTATGTTGACTGGCACCAGGGTCCCATGACCAGAGTTTATATGAGGAACAAAAATGTTTCCTAGTGTGTTAGGCTACTATATTAGTCTAAGCAACTGCAGAATGATTGTAGACTGTAGACTCTCTGAGAGCACTTGACCAGTATTGGATAGGTGTCTGTGACAATGAGGGTGTTTATATTTGACCACCAAGTGGCACTCCAGACTCAGTAGTCTGAGACAGGAAGCATCTATTTTTGCCATTGGGTTGCAAGGATCTAAAATACAATTATTTGCAACTGTGTAGACACCACTGAATCAAATTGAATTGCTGAAGGTTAAATTACTATCTTCAGAAATGTTTTTATAATATCCATTTTGGCATTTCATTATCCCAGTACAATATAAATATAGAGTTTGATTAGCTGTCAAGCAGCAACAAAAATAAACCACATCTTGCCATCATTTTTACTCCAGAAAAATAGTAGGAGGAAACATAAAAAATAACTGTTTTCCAAAGGTGGATTAAAGTTTAAAAATACCCATAGAAAATGGATATTTAGATGGGCTGCAGAAATATTTGTTTCCCAGAAGGTGCCATTATGAAGAATGTTGGTGTTGGAGGCAAATGTTCAAGATGCCCGCCTCAAGTACCAGTTTTGGGCACCCCAGTTCAGAAAAGATAGAGATTTACTGGAGAGAGTCCAGTGAAGGGCTATAAAGGTGATTAAGGGAGTGGAGCATCTCCCTTCTGAGGAGAGGCTGAGAGAGCTGGGGCTCTTTAGCCTGGAGAAGAG
>JAOEGS010003003.1:28056-54326 GCA_025447755.1 Corythornis vintsioides | reverse complement strand
AACAAAAAAAAAAAACCAAAAAAAAAAAATAAAGAAAAAGCCATTGTCTCCTGCAGTGACTGCAAGATGAAAAAAATATACAAAAAAAAAAAAAAGGGAAAAAAAGGAACAAAATTGTCCCTTATAAAAAATGCTCAGCAACGAGCAGAGTCTCTTTAGAAGTAACCTGCATTACTATAGAGACAGTAAAGCTGACTAGTTAAGGACCAGGCTGGTGCTGAGATCTCAAAGCAGTCTCACAACTGCCTCTGTCTGAACAGCAGCAGTTTCTTGCCTTGCCAGTGCTTCAGCTCCCCATCCGTGAAATGGGACTGGGGATATCTTCTGTACAAAAACCCACCTGAGATTTACTGATGAAAATCTCTGTGCAAAGGGCAAATGTTAGGGGTTTTGCCTGTATTTCACACACACAAAATACCAGTGTGTGCCCCAATTTGGTTTTCTTGCAAAATCAGAATAACTGTCTAAACTCCTTCAGCAGCATTAATACTGGAAAGTCTTCAAATAAATCTCCTTTTCTCAAAGTCTATTCCTGATACTCCTAAATAATTCTATTCAAGTAAGAGGAATGTGATTTACCAGATTTCATTCGATTAATTTGCTTCACTAGAAGCCTTTACACTAACAGACCACACGAGGGAAGTGTAGATACTCTAGACTTCTCCCTCTGAAAATCAACACCCATATTTTTTTTTAATCTAGTTAATGGATTATGAATGACATGTAATTATTTTCCCTCTGAAAATCATGTTAATTTTCAAGAGAAAAGGCACAGCAATAGAATTAGCTATTGAAATGTGATAATGTAACACTGTTTATTGGTAAAACAGAACAAGATTTCCTAATCCCCTGTAAATCATTTCCATCAACCCAATCATAGGTGATGTTCCTATATTAATGAGAATGTGCTCTGTCCTCCAGGCACAATATACAGAGAAGCATTTAGATTTTTGTGTTAGCATCTTGAATCTAAGCAGGCCACAAATGAATCAGCCTTTTGAATGAGGACATGAACTTGAGGTGGATTTAACAACTCTAACAAGCCCTCTCCCAGTACAGTTTGGCTTTGTGTCTCTTACAGTCTGGACCTCCTGCTGAAAGATGGATGGACGTTTTACCAGACCCTCCGGCTAAACAGAAGGATGAAGTGCAAGTGCTCAGCACTGTGATTCAAATGTGGAGCAGAAGGTATCAGTACAGCCCATTGAAAACATAACTAACAAATGAAATCCTCTCCTGGAGTCCTCATAACCCAGTCGTTAATTCCTCTGGTGCAGCCGAGAGGAGATGAATAATGTTAAGCATTCTAAAGACACTTTTCTGCTGACATTTCTTCTAAACATTCCCAAATCAGAAGGTAATTCTTTATTGAGTTGTACACAGTCCACAATGAACCAAACAGCCATGTGTTCAGTGAAGCCCATTTAGAGAAAGCCACTGCTGCTAACTATCAATACAGAATTAAAAGGCAGCCCTGGTTACCTCAGTCATGTTTTTGTAATTATCTTTACATATTAGTACAGTCAGCTCTTAAATGTAAAATCATAGACTAAAAATAAAATCAGACTTGATATCATGCTGCATTTCATTGACATGACAAGTACCTCAGGTTGTTCTATTGAAAAAGGTTGATTGTTTCTTTGGTAATTGTTAAAGCATAATGCTATAGGAAATCAATCAGATGAAATAATAAAGATCCAGTTCCTAGTTGATTCCTTCTGCAAGCCATGAGTGGGAATACATTGATTACCATGGTTTCCAATTTTCTTTTTCCAATATTTGTTGACTTAAATAAAAAAAACAAACTCTAAATTTATTTCTACTGATCCTCCTTGTTTAAATTATACTTTTCAGTTATCACTGTTTTGTAGGAATTTTTAAAATTTAGGTTTGTGGATTCACCTTTCTATCCAAGAAATAGAACTCTAGACTGAACCAAACTTATGAATGAACCCAAACTGTGTGGACTTCAGATTTATGGGCTGATTTTCCAGTGGTCTCCAAAAAACTAAACTTCAGTTTTTATAAAGAACATGACTTTTTCCTTTTTTTTTTTTTTTTTTTTTGTCTTAGTGAGGGTTCAGATAGGAAGACTTGAAACTATCATGACCTCAGCAGTGAACTTGCACATTCCTTTCCCTTTGGAACCAACTTTATACCACCTGTTAGTCTGTAGAGATTTCAGAACAAACTGTCAGGCTTTGCAAATACTGAGTATGGGAGATTGCCTGTCCTGATCTGGACAACAGTGTCCAGGAACAGCATCCAAGAGCTGCCCCAGAATGGGAAAAGTCTCATTATATTCTTTATCATCAAAGAAAAGGAGAATTGCAATGTGAAAATGTTATCAACGATCCCTCTTGCTTCACAGCCAGCCATGCTGCAGGTGTAATGCAGCCCTGCACCACTGCCTCAGTCAGAGCCCTGGTTCTCTGTTAGAAACCTTCTGCTTTCCTCCTTCCTACTCTGTTCATTCTACTTTCAGTTTAACACCATATTTTTTATTCCTGTGCTAGGATCCAGGCTTTTGTTCTGGAAGAATTCAACCTAACACTTAAAGGAAAGAAACAATCTGACCTCCTGAACTTCCATCACAATTGACACTGTAGTGCAAGGAAGCTGCATTTCTTCAAGTCAGAGATATGGATGGTAAATTCTACACTTTATCCTGGAAAAGCAAGTGGAGAAAGAGTTTATAAAGAAGGGAAGGTAGAAAGAGAAAGCACAACAAATAAAACAGAGGACAGGAAAGTAAAACGTGTGCAGGAAGAAGGCAGAGATTCCCTTTCTACACTGTTCACCACAAGGTACCACTTTCCAGCCCGTCCTCTCCAAAATCTTCTGAGCCATCAGCTGATCCTACATGTTAGCACAGCCTCTCTTTCCTTCCTTCTTCCACTACTGCAAATCCACACACAAAAGGCAATATAACAACAAGCCGCTGTACTCAAACCAGGGTATATTTCCTCAGGATGTTCCCATTTCTTGATGTGACAAGCACAAGGCACTGTCCAGCCCCTCACCAGAAGATGATTAGGGTAAAGACTTTAATGTTTCCCTGTTTCACTGGCAGCATAACATTTATGGAAATCACCACTGATCTTCATTTAGTATTTTGGATAAATGCATTAAAGAGAAGTTGTGGAAAATACTCCTTGTACACGATTACACGCCTTAACATTTCACAATAGCACAAACAGTTCGAAAACTAATTTCCTGGGGAGTACAGTACTCTTGCTTTATTAATAATGGTGTTCCAGGTTCTATATATTACAATTCCTTAAGTCATAATTCAGAATAGTATTCTGTTTCTTTATTTTTAGATTTCAATAAACTTGACATTATTGAAGAGTATTCATAAATTTTGCTGAAATTCAATTACTATAACAATTGGTTCTTGCAGTGTCCCAACTAAGCCACTGGTAGAAGTATGAGGATTATATATTCTCACCTCATTTCACAGGCAATAATGAAAGAGGATGAGATTAAATCCCTTCTATCTAGGTCTTTATTTAGAGAAATAACTAGGGATTGCACAGATTTTCTTTCCACTCAGTTGTTTCTCTGCTTCCAGAACAATGAAAACAATTAGAAGTATAGAATGTCTAATTAGGAAAAAAATCTCAAAGGCAATTTCTTCCTATACAAATTCTAGGGTTTCTGGTTTTGGTTTGTTTGTTGTTTTTTTTTTTAATAGACCATTTGAAATTAGAAATAGATATTTCTCCAAGTGACCATTCTTATTTCAGAGGTAGGAAATAACTATTAAAAAACTCTTGTTCTCTGCCAAAGCCACAAAGGTAACATCTTCCCATCTCTCTCTTGGTGGCAGTGCACAGTGTAAGCCCCAGGTGCAGGGCAGCACCGTGCAGTGGTCCTCACAGCCCCAGCCCTTGGTGCCCTTGGCCAACACTGAGGCTGCTCCAGGGCCGGGGGCTCCTCTGTGCTCCCACAGCTTATTTGGCTCCCCAGAACATTTGCATTAACATTTTTCTGAGCTTTGGAATACTTCTGCCTACTAGATTGTCTATGCCAGAAAGTACTTGCATGTTTTCATTTATTTCTTCAGCAGGCATAATAAAAATTCTCCCCGTTGTCCTGCCTTTTGGAAGAGATTGCAGGAAATGTGTATGATGCATTGTTTTCTTCCAAGGCCTCCTTGGTTATATCATCAGCTGCAGAACTAAACTCTTTCCTATTACATTACAGATTGTCTGCAAATTTAGGAAAAAAACCATTTAAATACTTACAGGGTAGAATGCTCAGTTAATGTGTGCTAAATTAGGGTGAACTTTGAACCTTGGAAATGGAAAAAGCAATGCCCTGTGGAACAGCTCCACTAAGAAACTGGAGATATCTGTGTTAGAGAACAGGGCACTGTCTTCTAAACTGTTTACAATCTTTATTACTTTTCCTTTGGATATTTTTTTCCTTATATTAACAGCAGATGCTCATAATCAGGAACATATTAGTTCATTCTTGGAGGATTATTTCAAAGGAAATTGTTATTCAGTGTATAGAAAAACATGCCCTAAGCTCTTTAGGAAAAGGTAACACATTAAAAACCAGTCTCATTATAGTTGATCACTGGGTATAAAAAATTCAGGCCATTAAAAGGTAACCCTATAAAGAACACCAGCTAAATACACTGAATATTATGACCCATTTTGGCAAGGAAGAGTGGCAGATCAGCTTTTCATCAGAAAAAGCTCCCAATATCCTTAAAAAAAAAATAATCCCAAAACAAAGTCATTTGGGGAAATCTTGCACTGAAGTTCATGTTTACTTATTAACATATACGCTAAATAAAATCAAACAACACTTAAATATCACACAGTGATAGAATATTGCTTATGCTCATCTATTGAATTAAATATTAATTTACTGTTCTTATTTTTCACATTAGTTTTCATTTTCCAGTCCATGTAGGTCACAGAATAACTGTATTAATCTGGCAGCCTCTGTATGATAACTTTACCTTTGCAGTCATAGGCACAATGGAGACTTTTAAAAAATTACCTTATTTATTATTAGGACATTCAGTGCAATACTTTGTCAGAAGAAATTAAAGCCTACAAGACACTATATGGCACCAAAACTCTAAGGGTAGTTCATCTTTAACAACATATGTATGTGAAATATCATTTTATCTTTTATTAAATAATATTTATTAACTTAGCTTTATTTTATTTCAAATGGTAAAGAATGTCTGACCTTTCAAAGCCTTTCATTTGCTGCAGTTTAAGAGAAACATTATAAATGCCATAAGATACTGCTGAGTGGGAAACACAAAGGATTCAAAGAAATTAAACTTTGATATGAATACAAAAGACAACTCGAGCTGGCATATGTACACACTCCTTGCTATTGTATTAGTTTTCTATCAAAAATGTGACATTCAGAACATTCAAGAAATATGACTGCCCTTTCAGACTTCAAATTTGGATTTATTTCCTTCCCATGCGATGTTTATTTGACCTTGTATTAATGTCAGACAGCAAAATCATGTTGTGATGAAAATGAAATACATTATTTGACTTTTTGATTCACATATACAACATAAATGTCATTAGAAGAGAATGATATTCTAGATTTGCTGATATTCTACAGATAGTCTAAATATTCTGATAGCCATTTGGAAGATTAAGTTCAGTACCCATGCCAGTTTGAAGTAGATACTTCAGGCTGTAAATGTTAATAAACTATAATTAAATAAATAATACTAAAATTATTACCTTCTGATCTGCAAATGCTTTGGAAAGACAGAATGTGCTACTGGAAACCACACTATAGAGGACACTTGGAAAGATCCCATGAGATACACATGGGGCCAAAGTGGGGTCCATTCTGTACTCTCTGCACACAACTGCTCAAGATTTTTCATCCATCTATTTTTAGAACTCCAGCTTCAGCTATTCAAAGCTCTGAGAGCTCTGCTATCCTGTGGGTAGACTTCTGACATCCTACTACCCCGGGAGGAGTATTTCAGTGAAAATATTTGTTACAGCCATCACCTTGACTCAAGGCTTTCAGTCATTTATTCTGCTTTTCATTTATTACTGCTTAATAAAGTCCTTTGTGATGCCTGATAGAACATTCCATCAGCATTTTCATTACATTGATATCATCCAAACATACATACTAAAGTTTCCATTAAGGCTACCACTTTGTCACATAATTATCATCCACCAGCATACAATTCTAAAAGAATAAATAAAATTTTCCCAATTGCTACAGGAAAAAAAAATCCACAAGCTATTTTAAGTATTGAGTTTGCCATTTTCATCACTTTGGGAAATGAAATTCTATTCCAGTATTCCTGCTGGTATAGGAACTCTACATTTTGATGGCTAGAGCAAAATGATCAAACATGTTTTGAATTGATAATTTCTCCATGAATGGCAATCTAATGGATTTTTTTCTGCATTTAACCTGAACTTTGTACAGTTTTAAATGCAGGATGTGCCATTTTAAAATAATATATTGCTGCTGCATCAGTTGGCTTGTCAACTGGTTTTTCATTTTCATCTCTGTTTGCCAGGTATTTAAACTGACCCAATGACAATAACCTCAAGAGAATGTGCATGAGATGCATAGCACAAGAGCTATTACTTGAAATTTTTAATATGGTATTATTTAAAGGGTAATATGCAAATACAAGCTGATATGAATTGCACATTTTGTACAAGAAGTAGCTGAAAGATATGTTCAAAACCTGCACTCCACAGTGCGTGCAGTGCTCAGATGGTATCCTGTGAGCCATTTCTTCCTTACCATAATTAACAAATCCAATAATTCATTAATTTATAATACATGATTATACTCTAAATTAAATAAAATTAGCATCAAAAACCTGTAATGTCATTTTGCATAAAAATTAACAGCAAATGAGTGATTTCTTCTGTCACTGAAAGAGCAATAGGCACTAGATACCCTATGAGGTGTATCAGGAGTGGTTTGAAAGAAACGCAGGACTTGACTTTGTGTTCTGTTGATTATTCACAATTCCTCTCAGCCAGCATATTAGTTATTTATGAGTGTGTGTATATGACATATCAGTAAATTCCTGCATGGCAGCTGACAACAAAACTCAGCAGAGGAGATACCTGTCAGCTGGCTTGTGTATAGTGCATGCCTCAGAAGACATCTGTGTGCAGCACGGCTTCTCCAAGCTTCTCTCAGCTCATCACATGCTTCTACACGTTGCTAACCACCACAGTTTGAGAGGTCTGGATATTTAAAGTTAAATAGGCTTCCCTGGGTCTTCATCTGTCTTTGCAACTGATCAAATACTGTTAATAAGGACTAGTGTTAATAAGGACTAAACAAAAACATGTTATTAAGACTAACAATTTGCTGGTAGCTTCATTTACAGAGCAAAGATAGAAAGGAACACTGGAGTCTGCTCCTGCTCTTGTCCAGTCATCTGTCAACTCTAGAATCCCACATGGTTTCTTGGGAGAATGCTCATTTTTTCTGTGTGCACTCAAGCCATGGATTTTGAAGGGTATATTCTGTATTTCTTGATAAAAACTGTGGTGTACAACTGGAAATCTCCAGGTCTTGTGAGGAAGCAATAAAGCCTTGGCTTCACTTCAGTCCTGAAAAGTTCTAGTGCTAGTTTCATCATCTTCAGGCACACTAATTTACAGTTAATAATTATTGAGTCATTAATTTTGAATGGAGAGGATAAAGAAAAGGCAATTAAAAAAAAAAACTCTGTAGAAGAATAAAATTAAGAGACAGAGACATGTTAAGAGAGTAGGAGGCAGAGATACTAACTACTGCAAACTAATATAATCCTGAGCAACTGCCAAGTTTCCCTTTCCTGGTCTACTAGTATATAGTTGGTTTTTCATGAAGCAAGTTCTTTTTCCTGCTGCATTAAATGCTACAGTTAAAAGAATTTCTCAAGTTAGGCTTTTTTGTTTTCCTTTTACAAAATGACTCCATTCTCACTGATTTTTCAGTCTTATGATCATAGTTAAAACACTACTGAAGGCTGCACCAGTGCTACCAGAATGGCAAGAGACCTTCCAAGCAGCTTCAGAATATATCTAGATACAGAGCAGACCCCCATACAAATCTGAGCTACACCTCTTCAGCCTGGCTATTGAGTAATATCACAGTGATAAACTAACTGAAGTGGACCCAAAATGACAAATTCTTCAGGTTTTGCCAAAAGGATGGATAGAATAAAAAGTGCTTCAGAATTAAAAAGACAAAGGAGTCTGACTGCAAATGTATTTTTTCTCATTGTTAGCTGCCTTTTCCCTGAAAGATAAGACAAGTTCAAAAAGAAATGTATATTAGAAGAGTAACAGATAAATTATTAAAATGGATATCTTTGAAAGAAAGGAACTTTTAACCTTAAGAGCTTCAAGATCAATTAGAATGGCTTGAGGACCTCAGAACAATGACATCAATTTAATTATAAACATAAAAAGAAAGGCCTTTACTTCAAGTTACTTATAAAGTTACTCTTTGAATAACTAAGTGCATAGTAGTGCAATATTTATTTAAGAAATAGAACAGTGATCATGTAGTAAGGAGTAGTGTGATATACCAGGAACTAACAGAATCTGATATAATAATCAGCCACAGCATTCTCAGTTAGTTCTTAAAACAAATTAAATCATTCACTGGGGCCAGATTAGACAGAGTCCCCAGCCCAGCAGGGTGTGCTGATGGATGCAGACAGTGCCTGGGGGCATCCTTGACTTCAGTGTGTTTGAGAGCAGCTTTTAGGAGGCAAAGGTATGGTACAGAAAGAAACTAGCAAGGACAAACAGAAAAAAAAGCCCAGTGCATGCATGACATTACTGTTCTGGAGGGTGTAACTCTTGCACAAGACAGGGCTTTGATAGCATAAATGAGTCCATCTATCCAAACTAATCTTTACTTGGCACTTCTGCCCTATTAGAACTGGCATATCACCTTGTGAGCAGGAACAATGCCATGGAAACAGATGGGAACAGCCTAGCCAGCCAAAAGCCTATGTCTGAGCATCAACTGTGTTTGCTGAAGACAAGATCCCCAGCCAGCAATGTCAAATGCTGCAATTCAGAATCTCTCTGTGATGGAGGAATAATAGCCTCTAGCCACAAACCACTTCAACTAAGTTTAACTCTGGTGACTCAGATGAAGTCATGCGGAGGTATTGCTAACGAAGGGACTGCCTTCCTCTGCCTTCCACTGGAAAGCTCACACAGAAAACTTCTCTCTATATGACTGCACAACTGCATTGCATGGAGCAAAAAGAATTTTCTTGCTCTTGGAAAAATAAGTAAGATTTTCTATGGGGTGTAAACCTTAAAGAAACCCCCAAACTACTTCTTTCTTTGTGTCCACTCCCCCCCAAAAGTAAATAATCAAAATAAGCAAATAAAATTAGACAACTGGACACGGAAATGAGAAAAAGTTTTCTAGACTGATGGAATAAGGAAACCAAGGGACATAAAATACAAAAATAAAAAACACTGCTTTTTTTTTTTTTTTTTGCTACAAGAGCTACACAAAGTTGGATCCAAAACAATCTTGTTTGTAGGCAACATATTCACCAGGGACACACACATTCTGGTGCAATTTAAATATGAAAGGTAAACACACACCCTTGCAATGCAGTTCTGTTGCATTCCCTGTTACAGTAGCTATTAATATTACAGATGTTCTTCAACTATTTACCACTGGAAAATAATGACAGTCCTATACTCATAGCAGACGGTGCTCTCTGGTTCTGCCCAGGAGGATTACCAGTACTTTTAAAGAGGAAGAAACTGAGGCAGTGAGCTGTAGTCACTCATTCAGGTCAACTAACAAATACTTGGAAAGTTTGAAAAGAAAATCTGTTCCTTTAAACTCCAAGTGAAGAGGCAGACTTCCAAATCTTCCCACCTCTTGTGTTGCTAAGATGATGACTCTTAGGATCAAGAGGAATTAAGACAAGACAGCTTTTATAGGAGTGAATTGTACTACACCTTGCAGGAAAGCAAATAGTAAAGAGTTTATTTCCAGTTCAGTCCCATGGAAATGACTGTGGTTGTTTCTTCATATCAACTCAGGACTATGAGAGCTTTGCAGAATTCAGGCTTTGAATTGCACATGTCATCTTCCAAACCGCCAGTGGGAATCATGCAGTGCCTGACAAGGTGATGACTGAATAATTCCTACTCATTACTTAAGCAACACATTTCAAAAGATAACCTTATTGGACAACCTGAAAACATGTTTTTATCATAAAATGCAAAACCAAGTTTAGGTGAAAATTTGATTCATTTTTAACCAAAACCTGCAGCAGCCTTTCAGCTCTCTATCAAGAGTTGTTTTGACCAAAATTCTGTCCCCAAAAAGCATGATAAAAAAAGGTTTTCATTCTGTAGCTTTAAATCATCATTTTAATCCCTCATTTGCAAACTGTGTTTTCTAATGACATTTACATTATTTATGTTTTAAAAGTCATCATTTATGAAACCCATCTTTCATTTGATCTGAACTTTTATTTTCACATTGTGTTTAGAACAAAAAATCCAACTTGAGGCAGATGTTCCACAAGTATGAAATAGTAACTATAATTTTATTGGAGAGCAAAGATTAAAAGGGAATGAAAATAACTGACCACTAGAAAAGTAATCAAAAATTAAAACAACTGCATGCTTTGCAAAGCTCATCACTTGACAAAACACTTACGAATAACAGGTTGAATATATTTTAGAAAGCAGTAGTAGTGTTCTGAATAGTTTTGACATTAACCCTTGAATTATAAGATTGACTATTATCTGACCTCTATGTTCCAGTCAAGCTTGACAGCTTAAAGGTAAAATGTAGTTTCTGAAAAAAAAAAAATGGACAAATGGGAAGAAAACCCACAAAATGTACCTATAAAAAAACCCCTAAACTCTCACAGAGAAGTGCACTTGACACAATGCACATCAGATGACACACACAACAGTCCATATTCTTCATGTAAACACCTCAATTATTAAGATGACTTTTACATTAGATCTGCTTCTCCATAAAAGGCATAGCTGAAGCTGAATCCAAACAGGATAAAGGGATGGGCAGAAAATAGGACTTTGAAAATCTATAATCACAGTGATTACAGACTTGTTGTTCCATTGGTTGATGGAACAATTTAATTCACCATTAAAGAGTGCTCCTGTATTTTTGAACCATCCTAAGTTTTCATTCCTTCTCTCTATGCATAATCAGTTACTGGTGCAATATGCCAAGAAAAACTGAAATGGTATCTGAGCTGCTCAAACTGTGCATGTGCACACGTGTTTGAAAAGCTGTACCAATAGAAAGCATATTTAGTTTAATCTTTCCCGTGGGAGCACCCCAAGAAGAGCCTAAGGAAGGATAATGCATTCAACAAGGCAGTTCTCAGCACTGATGGATAAGGAGACACCATCATCTTACTCTGTCTGGTCTGAAGTTTGTCAAGCGCCAGCAGTGCAGTGTAAGTGGTAACGAAGCCATCTGTCCTGGAGAAACACAGATCCCTGATTTACCCAAATCTGGAGGTAAAAGCAAATGGAGAATTTCCCCAACTCAAAAATACTGTTTTATTTTGATTCTATTTATGGAAAGATAGCAAACCCACTGAAACCCAAATGGCTTCCAACTATACACTTTCAGTTCATGTTTATGCCCATTTCCTTATCATTGCAGCTCAGTACTTCTCCACCTACTGGTTTAAAACCAGTACAGCAAAGCAGCAAATTAGAGCCAAAGGTTTAACTGAAAATTCTGTGTTGATCCAGCTTTAAAAGCCTACAGTTTTTTAGTCAGGGCATAGATTAGAACAAAGAAGTCCATTCACCTATTCACCTTCCTATCCCCTGAGTTATCTTCAGTAGCCCACAGCCAGGCAAAGCAGAACTGCAACCCACCCTGACATGGCCAGGTGAGCTTTCAGTTACCTTACCCACCCTGACATGGCCAGGTGAGCTTTCAGTTACCTTGCCCACCCTGACATGGCCAGGTGAGTTTCAGTTACCTCACCCACCCTGACATGGCCAGGTGAACTTTCAGTTACCCACCCTGACATGGCCAGGTGAGCTTTCAGTTACCTTACCCATCCTGACATGGCCACATGAACTTTCAGTTACCTTGCCCACCCTGACATGGCCACATCAGCTTTCAGTTACCTTACCCATCCTGACATGGCCAGGTGAGCTTTCAGTTACCTTACCCATCCTGACATGGCCAGGTGAGCTGTCAGTTACCTCTGCTATGCCCATGTGGGATGCAGTCACACATTGGACAACTAATCTTTATGTCTAGGAAGGAAAGTGTTAAATCCAAAATTCTCTTGGCATAAAAGGGATATTGAGATGAAAGAATAATCAATCTTTCATAAATAATATACATGGGTGGATACATTATATATTCAAAGCTACAGTCAAATGATTGGGGAGAATGATAATTTATTCTGTTGAATTTCTTCAGAATGAATCCTGGAACAGATCAAACAAAAAAGTTATAAAATAGGAATTACAGGTAATGAAGGGCTCCTTGTTGCACAGGAGATCTTCTAGCTCTTATACATAATTAAAATATATGAGGTCAGGGGTAAGCTTAAAGGTGATTATGTCGGGAATCATTTTGTTATTCTTTTATTAAACAATACTAGACCTATATTTATTTTACCAATACATGTATATACAATATGAAATGACTGGGAATAAAATGCATATTTTAAATTAACGTGTTTTGATTAAACACAGAGGTAGCAGAGTACATGAATATTTGTACCTTGTCTCTGGAGCAGACTGGTTCTAGATATATAAATTATGTACTTATTGCTATTTTATTCCAAGAAACAGAGTTTCTAGTAGTAACTTTGGGGGGAGTGTTGTGACAGATACAACCAAGTCTTCTTTTTTTGAAAAGTTTTTTAGCCACTGCATTTTAGTGTGCTAAGAATGGGATTAAACAACAGCTGAACAGCTCTTGGTATAACTTTTGCTAGCAACACTCTTATTTGATTATCCATTTATAATATGTGTTATAACTGTATGACATGTCTGTACCACAAAAGCTACCATACATACATTTATACATGTAATTATATATGTAATGTATAGTTCTGAGCTACAGGTTTTCCATGGGCTGGAAAATTTGCATGCTTTACTTGGCCAAAAGAAAAGCAGGAATTTACATTTGTTTTTACAATAGCTGTTCATCTCCTTCAGTTCTAACTAGAAAATGGCTCAGATGTTCTGAAGGGAAAATCCAACAGAGAGGTGACTGGACAATCATCACTAACAGTAAATTCCTCATCAAAGCAAAAACAAGAGAAAAAACACTACAGGTAATGGAAGAAACTTAAATAATATATACATATCCATGGGAAATCCACTTTTGTTGTTACCCAGATGGTGAAAACAAAAGGTCTTCAAAAAGCTATGATCTACAGAAGACAGAAGAAAAGCTAGGAAGGCTGGATAATAGGAGATGGACAAGAGCAGAGGTGAATCTGAGGTAACATCCTCTTATGAATAGGAGCTGTCAGGGACGAGTAGAGGTTACTGTGTGAAAGTTTTACAGACACAGGCACAAAACCTGACAATCCTTATCCTGTGGCAGATGTTCAATGGCACTGGAGAGAATGATTTGTCCCATTCAATTTCTAAAAGAAAACTAAAGCAAGAAAAAAGTTTGTAAAACGCCTCCTCTTATGCTGTCAACCTAGATTATAACCTCCTCAAGACTAGGGCTCACTCAGATACCCAAATTGCTTTAAAGCAAATAGATACACTGAATTTTTAGGATTTTTATGCTTCTGTGTGACAGACTGTCACAAAATTAAAATCCCAATTCAAGAAGGGTTTTTTCTTTGTTTTCAGGTTCTTTCTTTCTTGGCAATCATTCAAAAAAGCATAAACAATTCTCTTTGTACTGGCCACATAAGGATTTTTTTTCTGGGGAAGAAAACAACCAACATCCCATGAGATAAGGAGCTCTTGGATTCCTTTCCACAATAAAAAAAAATAAAGGGAATCTGTGAGAGAATATCTGCTTTCCCAGGTTTACCTTTGCCTTGAATTAAATCTCCCACACAGCTATTTTATGTTTAGATGCAAGTTAGGGGAAGGGGCTGTGTACATTTTGGATCTGGGTCATGTTCATTTGAGAGTAGACCACTTCTGGGTGAACAAAGAGAAGGAAAAGGAACACAGGTGGCTGTACCTTTGGAGGCCTTTGAATTATTCCTGAAGTTTTTGGTGTTTCTTGAGTTGTGATGGGAAAGTATTGACTTCCAGCATACTGCTGACAGTCAGCAGCAGTCAGAGAAACAAACCAGGAGCAGACTAATGGACATGTATAATAATTAAGTGAGCAAAAGTGTAAGTCAATGAAAGTGTAAGGAATGTAAATGAAAGAGATAAACGTTACCATTTCCTCAATTACAACAATGTTATGGAGAACAGATTTTACTGTATTCAACAGACTTTTAAATTACAAATTTTAAGGAAATTGCAGGTTTTTGATACTGCGTTCAAACATCTGATGAATTTCTATTTTCCTCTCTGTTTTTGAATATGGACAAAAACTTGTAGAAGTTCTAATTAAAATGGGAAAATTAATTTACTGTTCATGGGTAAAACAGTTAATTTTAACTTCACAGCTGAAAGTCAACAGAAAGATTAAAATAAAATTTTTGAAGTAGAACTAGCTATATATCAGATTTCTGAACAAGAACACACATTTATACAAAATTAAGTTCCATTTTAAAATGCTTTAATGTTATTAGCCAAGCCAGGGTATAAGTGTTTCTTTTTCAGATAATAGATTAATAAAAGTAGCTGCTGTCCTAGCAGAACTCTACTTATCTGGGCTCTTGAAAATGCATAAGCATGTATGTAATCCACATATTTGAGTAAAATTGTGCTTGATGCAAGATCTTTAAAGCCTTAGTAATACAGACAAATGCAATAAGAACTTGCATGGAAGGTATCTGAGAGACAATTCAGAGAATCTCTGAAACACTCTGGTGACTTTCAAAAAACAACAAAAAGAAAACAGATAAATTGCCAAAATTGAGGACTATTGTATTTTGGTGCTTTACAGACATGTTTTTGCAAAGGCTCAAGATCCCCAAACCCACCAGATTTGACAGCCTTTGTATCCTTACAAAACTGTGTCACCTCTAAATCACTACCAAGTTTGTGGTTAGTGCTGCTTTCTGACCCAGAAGTCAGTATCTCTAAGGCTAGAAGGTAAATGAAAAAAAACAAACCAGCAAAAACCAGAACAAATTCCTGTGCCAGTTTGGTTGCTGGCACTAAACCCATCCCCAGTCGTGCCTCGGTCACAATTCTAAGCCATCAGAGACTGTCCCCTGGGCTTTGCCAAACACACAGCAGCTTGTCTGCAAAGGACAATGAAGGTATTTGTTGTAAGCTCTGCACATGATTTTTCTTCATCTCTCTGCCTATTACATTCTATCAAGTCAGTGATTTTCCAAGCAGGGTGCATCTGCAAGCAACGTGAACACTGTTCCTGGGAGCACTGAAGTGGAGCACACATCATTACCAAGGCAGCTCTTCTATGGCTTCCGATGTACAGCAAGAATTCCAATTCCCCCCACCTCTTATTTTTGTTTAATAAAATTTCTTGAAATGAAGAGGAATACCACTCAGTACAGGATTCCAGAATGGGATAATTTAAAATAGTATTTAGAGCACAAAAAACACCTAAAGGTAAGTTTCCCATCTCCCTGTGCTGCACTGATTCTTACACTATCCTCCCTTGGACACATCTTGTCTTTGAGACTAATGACTACTGGCAAACCCCTCTAGCTTTCCAGGATTCATTTCACAATTTACTGCTGTTCTCTAACATTTTATTTCTGACTTTTTCTCACTTGTGTATTCCTCCTTGATTTCAATTCAATCCTACCTTCCTACAGAGTTTTGTGAGAATTTTCCACATCCACTTTCTAAATGGTCTCCAGAGATGGGGAAATATATCCTGCACTACTCTTACTTCCTCTGATTGGCTGGATCCATTTTTGGTCTCTTTTGGATTTTTCTTTTTTAGTTACACTGATTCAGGGCCCAATCCAGTTCTCAGAAACAAACACTTTGATTCTGAGATAAATTGCCAGTGTGATCTAGTGATGCACCCATTAGTTGATTTTATTTGTGGTTCCCATGGAAGTACTCCCAATTTATTCCTAATATACATCACAAACAACAGCTGGATCCCACAAGCTTGAAACTTACATCAAAAAGCCTGAGTTTATTTTGTCACTGAGTCACTAGAACCTGATATCAGGTCAGATTAGAACACAAATTCTGAGGCTTCCTTAGCTCTGCTGCTACTTTTCCCATTGCCTTCTGCCAAACCTCCACTCCTTTCTCCAATTGCTGTTCCCACTCACCCACTGTCAGGTAAAACCACAGCACTTAATAGGAAGGGTAGCACTGGAAGACTCACTTCAGACAATACTTCTTCCCTGGGCTCACTTGCAAAGGCACTGAAAGAGTCCCAGAAGGCTACGAGATTTCCAACACCAAACTGACAACAACCCTGCTGCCAATGAAGGCTCAGCTGGAAATGCTACCCAAGAGGAACCTAAAGATGCTGCTGCCTCAGTGACAGCTATAATAACTGTTTTAATTAAAGAAATATATCTTTGAAGAGAATTGATGACATTGGAGAATAAATTAAATGCATGAACTCTTGTAAGCATGAAAGGGGATGTTAAAAAGTAGGGATTAATGAGAGCATTCTTGAATTCTTAGAACATCTGTTCAATGCTAAATTTATGCATCTGTGGAAAAGCTTTTAAAAATTCTCAGTTCCTCAGTGACATCTTTACCAAGTCTTAGTTCATATTGTCACTGGCTTGAGGAGCAAAGAAACCATAGTGATCATTTGGCTAGATCTTCTGAACCAGGAAATTGCTCTACAAGGCAACTGCAAGTTCTCAGATATTTACTGAATGCAGGAATTCAAATCTGATTTCTATGCACATAATAGAGGGAGTTTGGTATTCATTAAATGAAAATACTCATTTTCTTAGTATTTTCCTGCTAGCATTTCAGAATTATTTGCAAAAAGTAATGCATGGGTTTGTTTTTTAATATAATGGTGATGCAAAATGCCTTCAAAATCAAAATATAATCATTCAGAAATATCATTTAAAACATGGCCTCCATTAGATCTCCTCTGTCCCACAATTTTTGAAGTTGGATGCTGAAATACAAAAGCTTAGTTTTCCATTTTCTAGCTCTTGTCTTCAGGGGAAATGCATATAAATCAATACTTCATGTAGAAGAGTTTGAAGCCAGGAAGTATTGACTGGTACAGACTTAACAGAGAGCACTATTTGCTTTATTTTTTGCTGGTTTCGTGATTTTTAAAAGTTCCTTAAGTTTGTTTTTGTAACTCCCTCTGTAGCTGCCCAAATTTCCCCATATACCTTCAGCTAAAGTGACTGAGTGTATTCCATGAGGGAAGAGGAAAAGGGTTTTTAATGACTGAATGTTCTTATCCTTTGATACTTTTTTCCTAATTACAGTGAATGGCCCATATTTTGGTACATATCTCAGTTTTTCCTTTCATCATTTAAGGTGTTCATCAAGATAAGGTCAGAACCACAAAAATATATATACACTAGAAACTTGCTTTCCTTAAAGATCATTTATGTCTACAACTAAAATGCAAAATAAGGTAAGAGAACAGCATAAATGTAGTGTTATAAAAGTTATGGAGTGTCATCTTACACACAAGGCCTGATTCTCCTCACGTTTTTAGAACATGAGACCATGAGTGAATGCAGGGTGTGTCTCACATTATAGCCACAAGTCCTATTGAAAGCTCCTGTTTCTGGTGTATTTGAAGTATGCCATATTTAAATATTAAATTGGTCTTACCAAAAAAGCCCTGGGGAGTTAGAATTATACTGAAACTATGCATTTATGAATCCAGTCTATAGTAGATGTTCTAACTTTTGTTAGTTATTACTTGATAAATCATGACAAGTAACCTGTTGGCCACAAAATGTTTACTTGGTTTGCACAGTACATGAAATAATGCCTGGATATCAACTGCCCTGAACAGCCTTTGGGTTATTAGCTGGGAAAACAAGTCTGTCTGTTGATTCCTGATAGTAATTTTTTCCTGAAGATAATTAGTTATTTTTCTTCAATTAAAACTGCAGAAACACAGAATAGAACATTTATTACAGTTAAACCCTAGTGAAATTCATTCTGTGATAGTAATTGCTCCCCAAAGGGAGAGTAGCTCATTTATAAGGTTTATACACCATTATTCTTCTGGTTTCACCACTTCACCTAAATTTAATTTAGTACTATTATTTCCTCCCTCACCCAGCTAGCTTCACCAGAAGGCTACTGGACTGCTTACTTTCTGGGAAGTCTTATTAAGACTTTGCAGGACTTTGAATTATCTTCAGTGAGCAGGGTTCCCCAGCTCCTGGCTCCTGTTTAATACAGCACTTCAAACAATAGATGTCTACTGGACACTTGAGCAGATGCTACTTATTTTCATCTCAGAGACTCGTGTGTTTTTTCTAATCACAATTTAATAGAAGCTTGCAAATGCCATCTGCAACAGCAGAAAATTGGAAGTAGTGGCACAGGCAGGCTACAGCCAGCCCAAGCAGGCTTGGGTTAAATGCAAGTTAAATGGAAGTTACGTTCAAAATGCAAGGTCTCCACTAAGCCTACACAGGTTTGGGAATGCAGAAGGCCTGTAAAATACTTTGAAATGTTGAATACAGCCCATGAGATGAGCTCCTGGTTTGACCTGTCAGTCTTTGCTTGAGTCTAAGCTGTACAATTCACAGAAGCCAAGTTCAGTTCAGAACTGACTGGGCCACATTTGAGTCCAGTTATGCAGCCAGCTAGTTACTTTCAATTCAGCCTAAAATCTGCACTCTCAAAAAGAAATACACTCATGAAGAGGAAAAAACGTCACAATTTCACTATCTTCTGCAGTAAGTACAAAGCTTTGTTCTTCTGAGGGCAAGAAATGCCAAAACATACTTGCAAGATACTATTTACCTAACTGAAAGGTGCTCACATAGTACTCTGACATCAAACACAGGCTAGTCCAGGGTAATTCTGATATAGAACTTTAATAGGCCAGTTGCCAGCACTACTGTAATGACAGGGCGTGTTACATGAATGACAATAGAGATATTTGCCTTGAGGCCCCTTTCCTTCTGGGGCTCCATTCTAAAGGCTTTTTCATTTATTTTTTTTTTTTCCCACCTCCTTAAATCCATCACAGTACTGAACAGAACTTGAGAGCTGTAAGCTCCAACCCACTGCCCTTTATATACTCCCTGCTAGCATTCAGTTTTACATTTTGTTAAGTTTTCCTCAGTGCAATTTGTACCCATATGTCTGCACTTAAGGACATAAAACAGTGTTTAAAAGTAGCATTTACAGAATTTTATGGCAATTCATAGCAGGCTAATGAATACAGCCATCTTTGGGCAGGAAACACTGCCAGCAACAAAGTTTTTATGTGACTATCTTTGCTGCTTCAAGATAACTAGAAGGCATTTTTTAGCTAAATGATTGTGTGGTGCTCTCATTGATGATGTATAACTCAATTTACAGTTGTAATCTGGGTAACAAAATGAATACTCCATCATTGTACTATGAATAGTAAATTAACCCAGATAAAAGTGTTGAACATCCAATCAGAATTGTTAAGTAACCAGAAGACTAAGACTGGTGAGAACACATTGGAAGCAATTACAACTAATGAATACATTAACTTCAGGCTTGAGAACAGCATGGCTGGTTTTCTAGTCCATCTAAATAAAATTAGAATGGGAGAGAGCAGACACAATATGGAACAGTCTCTGAAAATAAACAATTATCCACAAATATAATTCTTTTGAAGAGAAAGCTTCCTAGCAGTGATATATATATATTACACTATTACATCACAGAGACCTGGTGGACTTACTGAAGGTGGTGCTGAGTAATTAACAGTGAAGACAAGTGCTAAGGAATATACTGCAACAACTAAAGACATCACCATTTCAAGGAGGAGGGGAGAAGGAAAGACAGTAAAAGTTAAAAATACTTTTCCATGTAATCCCCAAATTGTTAATGAGCTGTTATGAAAATCAAGGACTGTGTGTTATGCTAATTCCATCAGTTAATGTGCAAGGTCATAATACAGTAGCATATGGATTGAAAAGCCTGAGCAGTCAAACTGGGAGCCAAAACCCTAAATATTGAAAAGCTTTTGTCTGTACACCTAATCTAGTGGGAAAGAGGATTGCTGAAATTATATTTTAAAAGACATTAAACCCCTCAAGAACAAACTTTTTACATCTACATGATCGTTTTGGCATACCAAAAGTGCTCGTAGTTATACCAACATCTATCTAGGCACTGAGTCTATCACACTCGAGCCCATCACAGTAACTGCTTTCTGTCCATGAGAAACAAAGTCAAATCATCTTTGAGTTTGCATATGTAGCTTTTCTTAATCCAACAAATGGACATCTCTGTGTACCAGAGCAGGTAAAGCTTTTTTGAATCCATGATACTACAATATTCACTGACAACCTTAAGCTAGCTCCAAATTTAATTCACAATTCCCTGGCAGACCTCTCTTTTCTGAGCTGCACTCTGCAAGATGTGTGTGACTGAAACAGTTACCCAGGAATTGCATTAAATAATTCATCCCACCATCCAATTAAATGCCTGGCCCTTCCACACAAACACAGGCAACAGTTTGTTGACATAATCATCCAATTAGGTTAAGTAATTTTAAAATAAAAACTACTCCAATTTCCAGCATGTAAGAAATGAGATAGTTTACTTATTATTCTAGACACTATAAAATACATCTCAAAAATGTAAAAAATCAGGGCAAGAATCCAAGCATAAACTTCCACTGGAAGAGACACAGACTCTCTTCATACTTAACTTTGCTATGAATTAATATATCTCAATTTTTAAGCAGTTTACAGCTGCTGTAGGTGCTGAAAATGAGACATTAAGAACCGTGCATTAGGTATTCACAGTGAATTCTGAAGTCATCACAAAAGTAGAGGTCCAGTATGAAAGCTGGGAGTGTGATCAGCAACCATTACTGCAAACTGGGGCTGAAGTCCTGATGTTGTGTTACAACTTAGTGGCAGTGTGTTTTCAGTTTCTAGTTCTATCAGAATCAAAACCCACCTTTCAAACAGCAGAATTTTAATGATTGAGGGCTTATAAATTCTCAAACTTTCAACCTACTCATGCAGCCAAATTAGAAAGTCCAGCTCATATATAGTGCCTAAATAAAATGGGAACATGTTCGGAAACATCTGTCATCTGATCCTTACATGGTATTATCAGTGGCCATAAGCAACTGTTAATTACCCAGTTGCATAGTAGTGGACTCTACAGCACTATTGTTTCTATTCTAAGGCTTCTTTTTCCTGAAAGCAAATGAGCTTTTCTTAAAAGCCAAGCTGAAATTACTGAATTAAGAGTAAGAGTGAAAGATGGATATTACTTCACTGAAATAGCTTGACAATGTCTTCCTCAAACTGGTTAGCTGACTATTTTCAATGGGCTAGCAATTAGTCATTTTATCTTAAAGCAAACAGTACTAATAAAGGTTTTAAAATTGTTACTGCAGAGCTATTATTTCTGTTGTGGGCCCAATACGTAAGTAATTATGTCATAAAACTGGAAAAAACCTCTCAGCTTGATACATTAGCTTATTCTGGTTTTGACAATGTGATTAAAATTACTCTGAATCTTTCTCCCCCAACAATTTGTTTCAAAGTAAAAGTGCTGAGTATTGCTATTTGTAATCTAAGGTTTCTGTGGACAAAAAATGAGCAGTTTATAATATGCAATGTGGTTAAAATGTCTAGAACAAGATGGGGGAAGTATTACTGACTGGATGGGGATCACAATGTGGCTGGGGACTTGCAGGCTTCTGATCTCATGAAGAAGCAAACACCCCTTAAGAGTCTGTCTTCAAATCTCCTAACATTTAAATTTTCTGCCTCATCATTTTTTCTAAGAAAAGATTATAAAGATATCACAAAATGAAAAAAAAAAACACCAACAAAAAAACCAAACCAACAAAAATGAGCCTCAGCAGATTTAGTCAGACACAGATTTAAATAAAACTGGTTATATCAACTGGACATTTTGTTAGTGATTGCTCCTGTGAGGCAATTAAAAAACATGTTCTGGTCCCTTCTACCTGGTTGTTAAGACTATATTCTGACAATCAGCTTCAGAAATTACAAAAACATTCTAGGTTTTATAGTACTTTAATTTCCTAGGTACAATAAAAATAAATCCAGCCCTTTCTACCATAGCAAAATGGAAGATGGAAACAAACCACTTTACACTTTGTCCCATCAATCCAAACACAAAGCAGAAAGAGCATACCTTAATTTTTAGATCTATATTTCAGCTTGTACACACAAAAAAACTTGACTTGTAAATGTTATAGATCTGATCTAGAGGTCACAGACAGTGATTGAACACAAAATACTATGCTGTCACTTCTATAGTTACTTTTCTGTTCATCATCATGCTTTAAAATTTACAACCCTTTGGGCTTTTTTTTTTTTTTTTATTCTCCAGCTATAAGCTTACAGACATTTCCACTGTATTTGGATAATAACCCTTCTCATCTCATGATTAATAACATTAAGTTTCCTAGTTTTAACAGGCTATTCTTAGTTTTTTTAGCTTTCCTAAAGTATAATGAACTAAATATGACAGGCTCATTACTAAAGTGCAGCTACTTGGGACTTTTGATTTCCAAATGTCTTTCCCATCCACAGGGAGAAAATAAAGACATTTTGTAGCAGAGAATAGATCAAAATAGGAAACCCACAACCATCACTTCATGGAATGATTTGGGTTAGAAGGGACCTTAAAGATCATCTAGTTCAAAAGCTCAGCAGTTGAGCCCATGCATCACTCAAGAACTGTCCCAGAGCTAAGCAACACATTTTCTTTTAACAATCAGAATTAATTTGGATGTGTAAGATGCCTGACATCAGGAAGCAAGCAGGATAGTGTGAATCTCCTAACATTTCCATAGCTCCAAGTCATCTTTCTTATGCTGACATCCATTTAATCAGGGAACTCTCCTTCCTTTGTCTGCCTTCACAGCAGCTAATCCTCTAGCTGTAAATACCATTATTTCAAGTATCCCATACATCCACTACCCGGTGTACAGGAGTCATTCAGGTGAAGCTCTTAGCACACCAAGGTGTGTTTACATTTTTTTCACATAGTGGCAAATACAGCAGATTTCTGTAGTGAAAGAAAATATTTCCACTTCAACACTCACATAAGCTTTACTGACGTGTAACAAACAAACTGTTCAAGGCCGAGTTGGAATGTTAAAGTGAAGAACATAATAGACTGGAGCTATCCAGAGAGACATTATGGCATGGAATTTGTGAAAAGAAACTAGAAAAAAAACCCCTTTCTCTTGTGAAGTAGAAGGGAGAGGCAGGAAACAATGAATTTCTGTCTTTGAAATACAGGTATCACATACCCTTATTTTCAGCAGTGGCTGAGCCATAGATACCAGCCTTACATAGGGATAGTAAATGCAACAAAGGGAATGAATGTTCATCTCAAGTCTTATTAAGGAGATATTTTTCCTGCTTAAAACAAAGAACTAATTTTTTTTCCTCCTCCTTATACACACACTTGCATCTGATTGGATTGGGGCTATTGAGAGTAACTGTTCATTTTCTTACATATTTACCTACTTTGAAAACACAGATGAAACATATATATGGTTAAAATACAGCACCTAGGAGCACAAAGCCATATTAAAGAATAGGTGAGTCCAGGGGATACTGCTCATTATCCACTGATGTAACTCATAAGCTCAGGCAACAAGCCTGGCCCTACTGGGTGGTATAAAATACATAGTTATATATTCAATTTCTTCATCACCTGTCACTGCTCACTGAACAAGAGAAGCCTGAATTCTGCACTGGAACACAAGAAACATTTCATATACCCTTGCTTGCCTTTCAGGGGCATTTTCAATTGAAAGAAATTCACTTGGACAAATCACAGCACAAGCTGCATAGCCCCATTCATGTACCATTTTGAAAGGTTTCCGTGACCTGCCACAATTAAAATGTTGTCACTTGCTGAACATCATGTAGATGTTCTACTTGGAAGGGTGATTTGAAGTACACTTGACTCTCGCTGTAGAAAAGAAAATGCAAGTGTCTAAATAGAAACAGCTCCGTGACTACATTTTATTGCAATCAGCCAGAAACAAACAAGAGAAAAACATATTTGTGTCTTCTATACTCCTAATCATAAAAAACAGCTTTCATTTGAATTCTGTACTTAACCTTTTTCTATTATTGCAACTCACTGAAAATCAGAAACGTTGAAACATGAAATTGAGCTTTAAACCATTCTTATCTGGAAGGAAATGCATCATGCAGCATCAGACATTTCATTACAGTATTATTTTTCTTCTCTCTCTCTTTGGATCTTTGCCCTTCTGTAATTATACAACATTAATTTCTCCTCAAACAAAAAGCCAGATGTTTGCAGGGTCTGATCTCAGACTGATTTTCTGCTAAAAGCATCAAGTCCAGCATTAGCTACTAATGAGTGTCTTCCTTCCATTAACCCAGATACAGGTAGCACTCCCAGAAGAAGGAGCTGTCAGCATCCAGTTTTTAATTATTATTTCTAGGAAGACATGAACAATTAGACCACAGTCAGGATTTAGGCACCTGCTCAAATAAGTACCAAACACATCCAGACAAGACTGGTTTAGGCAATTTTATTTTTTTTTAATACAATTTGTTTTGTTACAACCCCCTTCTGGACCAGCTAAAAGGCTGGTGCTGTGAACAGGTTAGCTTAATTATCTTATTACTATGAAAGCTGATTTGTAAAAATGTTTTCATTACTGCAGTGGTGTGGAGGGTTCAGTCAGACCATTGAGACTTGGAAAAATTCTCTCCTGCAATTGTTTGTGCTCTACACTTGTGTACGTTGAGTCTCATCACTAGAATTTAAAGCATATTTCTTCCCATCTCTCCCAATTAAGTTTCTTTCACTTCATGACAAGCTGAATTTTTTGTGTGGGAGAGAGAAACTTAGTTATCTATTGGTCTGTGTCTGGAAGCTGTGGTGTACAAAACACGACAACAAGATACTTTGCTAATGGCAAATTTTCAATGCTTTTCCAAGAGGCTTTTTCTGCTGGACTAGCACGTGTAAATACAAAGGAATGCATCAGCAATGGTAGAAACATAACGAACCACTTAAAAGGAAATTCTGGTGGATCAAGGGTAGACTAGTGCTTCTATTCCCTTTGGATACATTTGTACCATTTAATCTAATCACCATTCAGAAGTAGATACAATTCCAGTCTACATCAAAGCAACTAAAATACTGCTTTGATGGTTTAATTGTAGCTGGCAGTGTAATGACAGGTGGCCACAACCACAACCTAATTTGGAAAAAGCTGCAATATTGGCTGAAGAGAAGTAACTCTGAATTCTGTGAAACGTTTTTGAATGAAGTGAGAAACTGAACTGCACCCAGACTGGGGTAGACATGCACTTTAATTAGAAGCAATGTTTGATTGTGTTTTTTACCTGCAATTACTTTTTGTAAGTAGTGTAGTTTGGAAATTCTTTAGCAAAGTCTGTTACCATAACTGTAAGATTGCCAAAACAGGAAAAGATTAATTACATGCACTAGAAACTAAAATTACAAGGTGCAACAAAACCTACTTATCTACTTCAAAGTTTCACTGCAGATGAGGCTTTCCAAATATTATGGATTTGTTATATAAGGGAATACCTGGAGTTTTTGCATGCAGTGACACAGCTTAGAAATAGTATACACTGTTTCCAAGCTTCATATGAATGAAGACAAAAAGAATCATTCAGCAGAGAATATTCAGAGGGCCAAAATGTAATACTCTGCTATCCAAAAGTGGCTCTGAAGTCATGAGAGGTCTTCGATGTTTCTCTGCCTTAGCTTTGCAAAAATCCTTTGACACAATCCTTCTCTGCATCTCAGGCTCCAGGGGAGCAGCAGCCACAGCAGCACTCCACATTCAGAGGGTTAGAGGCAATGAAGAAAGGTGTAGTTTTACCTACCTAAGTTAACCACCCTTGGGTATTTTAGCAGGCTGTGCAAAATCTCTCAAATGTGGCTGGGAGAAGGTATCCTCACCTCCAAGCCCGTCCTGTTTACACTTGCACAAGACCAGTTTCACTTAACTTTCACAAGCTGTCT
>JAOEGS010003003.1:5466-27956 GCA_025447755.1 Corythornis vintsioides | reverse complement strand
GAAGGTATCCTCACCTCCAAGCCCGTCCTGTTTACACTTGCACAAGACCAGTTTCACTTAACTTTCACAAGCTGTCTGTAAAACCTCAATGCAACACTAAGGACAACATTTTTATTAGGAAGATACATCCCCCCAGCACTGGTAGCAAAACAGATTTACCCTGCAAAATATCTATATGGCATTAAAACATAACTGCTCTGAAAATCAGGAGATTTCTTTGGAGAAATAGTGTAAAACAGATTAAAAGGCCCTTTCACGAGCAATGAGTTAGAACTACTTGTTATCAAAATTCTGTGAGCATTCAGGTAGCAGAGGAAAAAAAAACCAGCAATGACTAATTGATACAGACAAAATTTAGTCTTAATAAAAATCCTGTAAACTGAGTGAATCAGAGAATCCATACCCTCTATGTTTTATTAAAACAGGAATGTATTTGGAGAAATAAGTTGTAAAGAAAGTGTTATCTTTGAGGATTATGCTCCTTAGTTGGATGATTTTTATGGGTATAATAATCAACTTGGAAAGATATTTAAGAAAAATAACTTCCGAGCAACACACTGGTAATTACTGTAGCAGACAATTAGAGTATCTTAACACTGGAATAAAGATTAATCTTCAGTTAAATGAGTTATCTCTAAAGTGATCACAATTAATAGGTGAATATTCTCTGCCCTTCTGAAGTTTTAATCTTCCTATGATTTTGTGCAAAATGTACCAAAATAGACAACTTAAAGATGAAGGATCTCCAATTTTTACTGTATATCATAATTCATAAAACCCTCCTCTTAATCACACATTTTGCATTTTAATAGTTAAGTTTTGCCATGGATGCCAAAAAAAATGCACTATGGATTTTCCCCTTAGCTTGGTTTTGAATTTGTGATTTGACATTTCAGAGAAAAAGTATGGACTGGTCAATATAACAACTTACAACAATTGGCAATAATCCCATGTGTTTTACTTTAAAACATACTTTTTTTGAAACCTATATTGTTTTTTGCATTGCTGTGAAACACAAATCAACTTGTAAGTAGTATTTACATAAGTTTATTGCACTGTTCTACATAATACTAAAAAAAAAGGTAATAATGGATTTGGATTTATTTAAAACTCTTTGAAATACCAATAAATGACAAAGTGCACAGAATGGGGAGGGAAATATTACAGTGGAAATTACACTGCTTTCAAGCTCAGAAGTTTGTGACTAATTAAGAAAGCTTTAGCAGCATAGAAAGGCCAATAACATTGCACAGAATGGCAAGGGATCAATTTGCCCTTTTTGTGCATAGTTTCCAGTTGCAGGCAATTAACGATCTGTTCCAGAAAGCCTTCTGGGTCAGCTGCAAACCCTACAGCAGTGAACACCTTTCCATCCCACTGCTGCAGGGCTGCAAAACACCCGGGCTGATCCTCACTTACAAATCCTCCCCAGTGCCTCCTAATGGCCACTTCATTTGGAGTTTGATTAATCAGAGGACAGTAATAAACTGATTTATCCAGACAATTAGACGAGGAACTCCGCTTTAAAATAAGAAAGAACAAAGCAAAAGACAACAAAATAACACTGATTAGAATCTAGTTGAGTAAGTACCACATTTTGGCAAGTTTTGAAATCGGCAAAAAGTTGTAATCCATAGTCTTCAGGAAAGTGCTATAAATCCATACAATGTTTTAAAAGAAGTTTCATAGTTTCTCCCTCCATCAATATCAATATCTACTCTGTTTTTTCATCAGCAACCTAAATAAAGTAATTCCTGGCTGAATTTCCATTAGCACTGCTTTCTCCAGATAACAGAAGTGCAGATCTTGCATAACCTTGAATGGAGCAAAGCTGTGCCACCACACAAAAGGGTGTGGAACAATGTTCTGACTTTTTTTCTTGGCTTTTTTTTTTTTTAACCTAAAGCAGAAAAGAAGGACTTAGATAATCATCTCTAAGGGTTCAGATAATCATCTATAATCCAGTCCCACTAATACACAAGTGGCACTTTCCTCCCACAGCTGGTAATGAAATGGTGATCCCAACATGTAAGAAAACTTCCATACAACTAGAATGAAAGCTCTGCAGACAAGCCAACAATTTTGCAGTCCCAGTCATCAAAAGAAGTTCAATCACGTGGTCCTTCATTCTGTTTTATGTTGCTCTATGCTAAATTTAAAAGACTGCCTTTGGAAAGCTTTGGAAAGCACTGGCTTCACTTAAACTCGAGTACAGAACAAAAGTTCAATTCACATCTTTGTACCTTTTAAATTGTTTTACTAAAGAACACTCAAATCTGAAGGTGAACGACAAATGTTCAGAACAGAATTGGAAAAGTTTGTTACTTTAAATGACCATTAAAACCAGTTTCCTAAAGCCTTTTCTACTATACAAATATAATTAACTGCAATACTGTCATGTGCCCTCATTTTCAACCTGGGATCAACCAGATCCCAAACCCATTATCTTCTCAGAGAGCTTTGAGAACTCTGTAAGTGAAGCTGTATATTCAATTCTTACATACCTGTCAGGCAATTATGATGTAAAATTTACATCCCTGTGCTACTGGCAGGTACTTAATGTAAATCTTACACTCCACAGAAAAGCATCCCAAAACAAAACCTCAGAACCTTGAGCACTGGTTTTATATTCTTCACTTAATTTTTATGAGCACTTAGCAGGTTATCCTTTGTTTTGATTTTTCTTGAAGTCTAATTATTCCATATGTCCTTTCATATTTTGTCTGATTTGCAATTGTATTTCTCATTATCATTTTGGGAGGATATGCTACTATTTCCTCTGGTTTCATTCTCTCTTTTATGTTTCGCTTGTACAAAATTAATTACATTGTACCTTCAAGCATAATTTTAACAGTGTCTCCATTGCACTGTGTCTGCCTTTAATTAATGCTCTTCTAATGTAGGTTTTAGAGCCAAATGGTGCAATATTCCGAGCATCAAAGAAACAAAAAATCTAACAAAGCTGAAATGAAAGAACCAGACAAAGCAGCAGACAATGTAGTCTCATTTGAAAAATGTCACTTCAATTTTATTTTAGATAGTAGAACCAAAGAAGATTGTTTCTAGTTTTTGCTCATTCATCACCAAACTTTGTGGTAAGGTTCACTCCAATCTGAGAGTAAATCTGCAATTTATGAAATGAGATTAATTTCTCAGTTGTCTGCCTATCTATTACAGCTCCCTAATCCACATCCCTCTGGTAGGATTTTTTTATTTTAAGAGCTGGCACATCATGGAGCTCACCCATCAAACACAATATTCATGCACTCACACACACACAAAAAAAAATCCCACTTGAATTCTCTCTTGGTTGCCTATTCAAGAGGGCAGTGGGAAAGGCATATTCCATGGATTAGTCCATTTACTCATTTTTTTGAAATGCAGAGTGTTCTCAAACCATTGGTCTAATACATATTCAGCCAGGAGCTTAAACCTAACAGACACTGAAGTATATAATTGTACTTATATAGGACTCTGAATATTTTAGATACATTCAGATCTTTGGGTTTCAGGGACTTCAAAGTGAAGCCCTGGGTGTTTCCTGTTTCTATTAAGCAGAAAATGGTTTTTAGTGGGGTCAGGAGTTTTCTTATCACACGAAATTTCCAAAATTCATTTTCTACATATAGTAAGTATGAACAAAATTCAGCTTTTACAACTTTCTGATCAGTAAAAAGCAGTGTCAACTGTATACAGCTCTTTACTTAAGTGAATTCAGGTAAGTATGAAGATCTAAACTGCACTTCAGTTAGATATTCAGCTAAAGATGACAATGGGATTGGCTAAAAATAAGTATCTTTCAGAGCTGCAGAACCTATTGAGCAACAGTGCTTGCCTGTATCATACTGACTTCATTATGCATAAAGGTGATGCATGGCTTCAATAAGATCATTTCTGGGCAATGATAGAATATTTGTGAAAGAGATCATTATAAGTAATTAAAACATTAGGGATTTGTTTGGACAGAGACACTCAGGCTTAAAACAAAAGTAGGCATTTAATTTTGGGGCGGTGGTCAGTTGTTGTTTTGATTTGCATTTGATTTAAAGGGGTCAAATTAAGATTATTTTCATCGAAAAAGGAGAGGGGGGTGTCTGATAATTATTGTAATAGAATACATTTATAATGGGGACAAGGCTTATCCCAGGATTCATATGAACTGCTATCACTGACTTTAATCAGCACTATATCCACACTTCAAAAGACAACCTGTGCTAAATCTCTTGTGGTGATAGTTTGATAAGCACTGGTAAGTGGAAACAAAGTTTGTACACTGCAGCCACCTGCCTACATTGATCTGAATTATGCAGAAGTCACTGGAAACCTGTTTCTGGATTTTCATTTGTTTATTTGATGAAGAAAAGCAATCTGTGAAGCACTATATCCAGAAAAGCATCACAAGCAAGACATAAAGGAAACAAAATAGGGTGGGTCATATTTAGAGCCTAGCAAACTTGACAATGTATCTTTAAGGTGAAAGAATAATACAGTTAGTCAAAGTTCTGCCTTTCATGGTCTTATAATGTCAAGAGAACAGCATTTCAAAGCTTGACTTTATACAGGCTCAGCCTTTTCAAGAACACAAAAACTTTGATTTCAGCAACAAATGAAAGGAAGAATGTGACTCTGAAACAAAGACTGCACACATGTATATTTTTAGTGCCATGTGTTCAGACTAAAGGTCTGTATGTCCTCACATTAGTTAGTGCAGGAAAAAGGAATTTCCAAACCACCTTTGAGTTTCAGTTCTTAGACAGTAAATTTGAAACTGGCCAGTAGGCAGGGGCCAGAAACACATTTTGAAACATTTAATACCTCAAACCACCTTTTGTATCTCAATTCTGCTTTCATCCCAGAATCTTTTTCTTTGAAGATTTAACAATGGACCATCCTTTTTTTTTTTTTTCTTTTCTCTCTCCTGCAGCTTCCTTCTAAACCCTAAAGGGAAACTTTCCATACAGTCAAAAACATGGTAGATGCTTTTCATATGGCAAAAGATCAAAATGTTCAGAGGAAATAAAG
Source organism: Corythornis vintsioides (assembly GCA_025447755.1). Classification (NCBI taxonomy): domain Eukaryota; kingdom Metazoa; phylum Chordata; class Aves; order Coraciiformes; family Alcedinidae; genus Corythornis; species Corythornis vintsioides. The sequence goes on along the minus strand of JAOEGS010003003.1, from coordinate 22,934 downwards.
ATTCAATTTAAATACCTCGCATACATTGGAGATGTGGTTGAATTACCCTCTTTTTCCTTTAATCTCTGATAATATTTGTTCTTCTAACAAAGGCAACTGTTAGAATAATGTTATATCACTGTGAATCTAGAAAATACTCCTTTTGCTTCAATATCATAGCAACGAGCACTTTCACACCAACTTGTTTCATGCCTCAATAAGTTTTATTGTTTATGGGACAAGCATTAATAAATGCAATGTTCCGCAGAAAGAAGAATGTTCTTTTGGTAGGATTACACTCCAGCTTTGCTGTTCACAGAACTTCTTTTCAAAATGAAGATAAGGCCAAAAGCCTCATAGAATGCATTCTCAAAATACTCTGGTAGAGTCAGACAAAATGGGCGGGTCCTCTTGACAAGACAGGTATAGTGTCCTAAGAACTGTAATGCTGAAGAACAGGTTAAAGCCAGCAGAACACCTGGACCCAGTGTATTTTCACTGACTTGGGATCATGGGAGAGATTCTAAGCAGCAGAGAACATGGGAAATACAGGAAAGACCTTGTTTCTTGTTTGGGAATTAATAGAACATTGGTAGAGGAAGCATTCATAAATTATGGTGTTTAGTTTCAGTTTAATTTAAAAAACAAACTTATTTTAAGCAGCTGTAGCATTCCTTTACCTAAGTGCTCAGAACTAAGTGTAGACATCATGTAATTTGCATTGATACCTCAGGTGCAATGCTGGCTTGAGCTAAAAACTTGTATTTATTTCATACAATTAAACACTGACCTACATTATCCAAGTTTTTCTTAAAAAACTTTAAGTATAACACGAGGTAAATGTACTTTAACCCAAGCTATTAAGTGATCTGGATTAACTGGACTCCTGAAGTTTTCATTAGAGAATCATCTTCAAGTTGACTAGGTAGCTGGGTTTTTTTTTTCCTGATTAGGTCAATAGATACAGCTTTCACTCCAAGCACCATTTCATCTTCCATCACACAACACATATTCCAGCTTCATCTCCATGGTGTCAACATTTGACTCCTTAAGTAGTTTAAAAGATTGTTTGCTCAGGCTCATTGCACAAGCCGGCTCAACTTTCTAGGGCTTGAATTATATCAAGAAGTTAATATTATTAACTATTTTTCAAGTTTTGTTGGTATTAAACTTTCAATTATTTTTCAAGTATGCTGAGACCATGAACACTGCATGGTTTCAGCATTTAATTTCCAACCACCAAAATCAAAGGGATGTTTTGGAGTGTCTCAAAGTCCTGATGAAGACATGCATGTAGTGATAAAAAAAGGAGATGGGTTAGTCAGGAAATGGGAAGTCTTCAGTGAAAAAGGCCTATTGGCTCCCCTCAGAAGAGATTCTGCTTGAGCAGAATGTGTTTTTGTGAGACTGGACTGCAAACCACCAAGAGGAAACTATGGAACAATTGCTATTTAGTGAGGAACTGTGAAATAATTGACTGGTAAGAAGAGTCATGAGACACAGGAGTGAATGTGCAAAAAACTTGATGGAAGCATCAACATAATGAAGCAGAAGGAATACTCTGTAGCAGACTTGGTCCTTGAAGTTGTGAATGCTAATTCTAAACTCCATATCCTACTTTGACAAAGGCAGAGCTTTAGGGTTTGTTGGTTTTTGTTTGTTGTTTTTTTGTTGTTGTTTGTTGGGTTGTGGCTTTTTTTGTTGTTTTTTTTGTTTAGTTTGGTTTTTTTCTGTGAATACAATTAAACTGGAGAGAAATAGTGCAGCTTTCAAAACAAAAGTGCCTGTTCAAATTTGACACTGAATGGTGACCAATTTACACAGCAAAAAAAGCAGAGTGGTTTTACCTGAACTCAACCACCTGGCTTCAGGAGGGTTACTATGAAACAACTGCACATACATCCAGCTTTTACATTCTCCCAGAGTAAGAAAGTATTCATATTCCTACTCCTGCAGTCCGTAAGTATGCACACTAATTAGAATCTTCCATCCCCCAGGAGCATGGCATTCTAGAGTAAACTTTACTGTTTGAGGATTACTTAGGCAGAAACTGGTAATGAAGCTTGGATTAGGTTTCTGGTAACTATTTATTCAAAAAGGATGTAAACTCCAAAAATCACACAGTATTCAATTAGAATGTACTTCAACACTCATTTCACCATTGTGAATTGCTTTTCCCTTTGATACTTCTAAGAAAAATGTAAGGATATTTTAAATATAGAGTGATAGCAGAGCTGCAGCAGCTCTGGAACCTCACTTGACTGCACAGCTGTGCACTCTGTCCACTTGCTGTTACAAGCTCCTTCTCAGCACCAGGAGACAGGTAGATGACATTAAGTACTTGCCTGTAGTTCCAAGAATAAAAAGAATATTCTATCAGCTCCCTACTCCCTAATAATTCTCAGGTTACTAGTTCTCATCAAGACAAATGCTATGCAGCATGAAAGATGGGTTTAGGGTTCCAAAGTACAATAATTCTGACAAGAGTAGTGATTGACTGTCTTCATGATCAAAAATGTCACAACACACTTGACAACAACATAACGAACTACACAGTGATCTCATGATCATTAGCAGTGTGGAATCTGACTCATTTGTCACCCATAGTGCTACTAATTCAAGCTACTTCAACACCTGAAAATCCCTTTTGTCTAGCTTGAATTACATGTTTGAAGCTTAATCCTTTGGTAAATGATTAAATTTGGTAAATGTTCACTTGTTCCAAAGCAGAGATGCAAAACTAAGGTCTATGAGCTGCATTAAATAATCCTTTATGGATACATGTTATTTGTATTTGCCAAAACACTAGTGATTCAGTGATGTAAGACATTAATCCCATGTTTACCTACAGAAGGCATTGCATTCATTGTCAGTTTTTCAAGCAGAAGCATAAATATTGTGCCACAGCAATAATGTAGCAGTATAGGCAAGCTACACCCTCTTCACTGGACCCAATTTCTTTATATAGATATCTAATACTGAATTAATATTTTCAGCATTGAAGACCTTTCAAAAGTACTGAAAACCTCATAGATTTTAATACAAAATATCTATATAACACATCTCCAAATAGAAACTACTTCAACACCATAACGTGTATTTAACTATTCAGAAGTTTGTGTGCTTTCAATTGGTGGATGTCTATATTCAAGGACAAGTCCAACTTAAGAAAAATCAGGTACAGGTCTTAACATTATAGCTTGGTGTCTTCAATAAACTTTATGTGGAAAAGGTTAGAAGACAAGTAATTGAACATTGTAAACATAGCCCTGCAAAGCACCAAAGCTTCAAAATGAGTGAACCAGTAAACTCAATATAACAGAACTTGAGCACAAGGCAGAAGTGCTGTGGAAGCTACACCCAGTCTCCCACTGCAGCTAATTGAACAGTTGTGACTGTGCTCTGCACCCAGCTAGAAGAGAGCATCTCAGCCCCTCAGCATGAATTACTTGCAGATAGTTCAGAACACTTACAGCACTTGGGAGTTAATTTCTAACTTTCTCACATTTAGCACACACACGTAAGTTCTGTTATGCTTTGATCTTTTCCTTTACAAGTTAGGACTGATATTATCCTCACAATTTCTAAAAGAAAAATTACAGGAAATTATAGGCACCACTAAAACATGGATTTTTTTTTTTTCATGCTAAAAGAATTCAAATCTGGATGAAACATCCCTTTTGCTCAAAATGGAACTGATCAATTGTTCAACAGTTGGAATTCATACAGACTTATTTAATGATGTGCTCTAATGGCAGCCTTTTTATGCTTCATTTCCCAGTGGCAATATACAGTGACAGAGGAAAAGCCAGGGAATGTACTCATAACATCATGGGCTGATGCTAAGATTTAAGGGAAATAAAGTACTGCCAAACTGTTAGCATCTCTCCCAAAGCAGACTGATGGATGGGTGTCCTGTCCTACTGGGTGCAACATACATTTGTCTGCAGCTGCACTAACACTTGCACTTGAAAACTAATTGATTTCAATCATTTGGGGCTTGCATTTCAAAAATGATACTAAGAAGTTTAACAAGCAGAGATTGACACACATGATCACCTGCAATATGTTCACAACTGTACACAAATAAAGTTCTGTTTCCACATTTGCATGTTCATCAAATTATCTGACTTGCTAACTACTACAAACACCCCAATGTGAGTATAATAGAAAAGACCAGATTACAAAAAAAACTTAAAAAATACAAGCTTCTGATACTTATGAGGCATTTCCAGCAGGAGCTTGAATTAACCAATACTACATACAATAAAAATATTTGTTAAGTCTTAAGAGGGATATGCAGGCACTTGCAAATAAATGTGCTCTTTGGTTTCCAAAGTTATGCATCAAAACCAAAGACTAACTCCTAATGTTAAGATCTTAAGCTAAATATCCTGACTATCAAAAGGAAAGATGTAAGTTATAATTCTTTTAAATGGTGAAATATATGCTCAGGAACACTAGTTAATACAGAAATACAATAAAAGACTTGCTCATACTTCAGGGAGTTCACATGTGATTTGCAGGTTCAAATAGGAAGAACTACCAAGGAACCTGAAGTTGCATTATACAGTGACCAATGACAACATCACCTGGATGATCTTAATTTCTCAAATCTGGTGCTGCTCTTCAAAAGCCTTTTCCCTTGGACATGTCACAAATCAACCACTCCTGCATCTTGCCTGTCATTTGAGTCCCTTGATAGAAGCCAAACCTTGACTGCTCTGCTCAGAAGGGCACACTTATTCTGACTACACTGAAAAATCTTTCTGCCACTAGCCAAGCAAACTGACTTGCCTCTGCAGAAAGACATAAGGTCTGACAGTCCTTTCAGTGTCTGCATATGTCCCTGCCAGCTGAAGAAAATAAGATGCATTTTCATACCCTTGAATAAAGCAAAAATTCAACTTAACTACATGACTTTTTATGGCAATGAAAGGTGGACACCTTCCTGAGCATACATTACATTCACACATGCATGCATTACATACACTGATGTTAAAGCACATGAAACAGACCATGGAAATGAATAGCCCACACCAGCAATGAGTTTTCACTATGAAACTACAAAATTAATTATCTCTTTGATAAAACAATTGTACCACATAATTAAGTCATCTCACATTTTATATAGAAAGTGGCTTTTTACTTTATTTTTATCTTTTGAGTCCTAATTGGCCATTAAGAGAATGATGCATTCTCCTTGTCACTCTTGGATTCATATAACATGCTCCCATTTTAAATCTCTCTAACAGTATCTTCACTCAAAGTCACAGTACGTTTAACTAACAGTTCCATTCCAGCCTAAGATCTAAAGGAACTAACATATTTATTAAAGCATTTTGATCCTTCAGAGACAGATTAATAAGAAGCTGGTGACAGTTGAGTGTGATAAAATGAGTCAATAAACAGCAATGTGTGCTGACGTTAGATATACTGATCCACAAATAATACAATACATATTTAGTTTGTCACAAAGAAAAATCACTTGAAAAAGCCATTGCCATGATTAAATGCTTTCTGCTATCTCACAGCTCCTATATTCTATAGATGCTTTCCTTACAAATTCCCTTGACAAACCCAGCAAGTCTTTTTTATACATAAGGAAATCACAGCTTTGTAGCATATCAATATGGAATAATGAGTCATCAAAATGCAGCATGAAAAGGGTTTAAATATTGTATAGATTTTGGGGGTAAAAATAGAGCACTAGATGCCAGAAGTGTTCAATGATCATTCACTATAAAACAGATGTTCAGACTTGCCTGACTAGCTGTCATTTACCTAGGAATTATTATTTCTATTATGCATTTGCTTTACAGAAACACCTCAAGTATTCGAATTATTTAACGTGGCTGTTGGGAATAACAGGGGCTCTAGACTTAGACTTGGGATATCCTTTCCTGTCCAACAACTTTCTCTATTAGAATTAGAGCCTTAAAAGATTAATACCATTTTAGTTCTCAAAGAATCCATGAGTAATATTTTTTGTACTCTATTGAGCAGATGTCATGACATAGCAGCCTGAAATGACCTTGTCAAACAGGTCAGTAATTCCTTTAGCAATACAGACATCACCTGAGCTGTCAGTACACTTTATAGAGAAAGCCAAGATCTGTACATTCATCAGTGATCACTCACTCTGCCTACACAGGACAAATGCAAGAACCAGAGAGAATACAAAGACTTCAAAGACTTCAACCTGAAGGGTCAGATAGTAGTGAATGCTGTCCTCTTACTGTGGTGAAAGTTACTCTTCCTTTTTCTCTGTTCTTGCCCATTCATTGCTTCATATCATGTTAACAATGAAGCTTGGGAAATACATACACACATACACGTTTCACATTTCTGCTACTAAGCATTGAATAATGGAGCCAACTGTTTTTGCATTTTCACTGTTTTACATTTGTGTAAAATTACTTTCCTGATGTCCATTATGATTCATGATGTGAGAGAATATTGAAACTTAGACAAATAAATGCAAATGGCTCCATTAACATCAATCCATATTCTACTTTATACTATCAAAGGATCCATACTGGGATACTTAGAGCAATTTCAGAGTATTGCCTAATGAAGATAGAAGGTCATTGTGAAAACTGGCAGTGAGGGCAAGTTTACAGTAGTCATCCTGAGTTTCCAACTGCTGTACATTAAACTTAATGTACTGTACCACATTATACACTAATGCTTAAAATAATGGCTCCTGAGATTCTGTACAATGATCCTGAGCTAAATGTGAAAAGAACTTCATACATTTTTTTTCCTCCAGTCATTACTTCCTAATCTACTTTATCTCTCTTCATCCAACTCATCAGACTGATGGGACTTTATACACTGGAGGAACTGGAATGTACAAGTTGCTCATGCTTCACACAACAAGAGTCACACTTGCTTTCTATAGCAAATAACAGTACCAGTTCATCACATTCAATTAAAATACCATGTCACAAAACAACACACAGTAAACAATAAGAAGCAACAGTAAATTATGTAGCAAGAGAATAAGTACTTAATGCAATTAAAATTCCACTAAATCATTTCAGTTTTGTTTATTAACCAATGTTTTTGAAGTCACCCTGAAACAAGTCTCAGACTAATAGTCTAGACATTTATCTTCCTGTTTTTTTGGTTTTTTTTGTTTGTTTGTTTGGTTTTAATCAACATGTTTAGGAGAGAAGAGAGAGCACAGAAGTTGCTGACCTCCTATCAGCATACAAATCAAACTGCCTTCCTAAGTGACTGCAGGTATATCACTAGAGTCATTCTCTGGGCCAAAACAGAGCCATTTATTTTAGAAGGCTCTTTGCTGTAGTCTCTTAAGGTGATGGCAAGAAAAGCCAGACAGCTATTGAGATTGAGAACTTACAAAGCATGATTGCTCCACATCCACATCTTACCAGTCATTATGATCACCTTTGCTACTAAACTGAGTTTCAGCTTAAACACATCTTACCACATTCTGTCTAGTCAAATATGTAGCTTACAGAAAGAAACAAAATTTCCACACACTTTCAACAGTTTTTTTCAGATATAACTACAGCAGTTCACAAAGTTTAAACTTAAGATCATTTTTCACCCCAGAAACAAGAGCTATTAGATGCAGCCAGGAAGATCAAAAGCTTGTCAATAACAATTAAGAGAATTTTACCTTTCAGAAGGTGGCAAAAGATTAACTTCTGGAATAAGTGTATTCTCTCCTCCTGCAGAAGAAAAACTGTAAGCTATGGAAATGCTAAAGTTTATGTATAGCAAAAAAACAACTGGAAGATGCATTGTAGAATTATTTTCCTGAATTTGTTGGTGTTTCTGTTGGGGTTTTTGTTTGTTTGTTTTTTAATTAGTTGGGGTTTTTTTGCTTCTGAAATACTTGTACTCTCTTCAAATCCTTCCCTAACTGGAAATATTTGCATATATCCTATGATCTTTTCATAACAACATAGAAAGCTAAAGATTTTCAAACACAGAGATGGTGTCTCATACTTTGGAGACAACTTTAGAAAGCTGCAAAACTGTCACCCTACCAAACTGAAGAAAACAGGACAGTAGCATTAATGTTATGTTAATTTATTGTAATAAATGTATTTCTCTAGTTAAACAATTCCCTTCTCTACAATATCTCAGCACTTCACAATACTAATTAATACACAATTCCAGTATCCCAGTTAAGTGGAGAACCTGTTCCTTCACATTTAGGAAACAGCCAGGTTCAAAGTCAACTGCAGCTAATGCAAAAAGATCTGCTAGTCCCATTGGCAATTTCTCAACTGCACTGTACTCATAATTAAAAGCAGATGGGTGCTGAAAAGTCAGCCCTGTTAACTAACACATAACCCAGGGTCACATAATGAGTGTAGCTCGGATCTGAGGGTGGAACTCAAATCTACTGAATTTCTACCCAGGGATTTAATCACAAAACTACTATTCTTAATTTAAAATCAAGAGGGTTTGAAAGAAATATTAATAGGGTGCTAATTTTTCACTTCAGGGGAACATATCATTACTCAGCTAATGATTTTTTTTTTCTTGAGACCAAATAAGAAACCAAAGTTCTTCGGCATTGTGTTAATTAAGGCTTTTTATTCATACCTCTAAGCAATATGCTAACCTCTAAACGATATTCCAAATGTAGCCTGAACAGGAATAAAACTCAAGTACAATTAAGGTTTGCAGATCTGCATGTATTGTAGCTTTCTAACTGTAACCTTTCCACCCTGTTCTGTAATTAGTGAACCAGCTCATAAGTTCTCCAAACACAAGCATTTGCTTAGAGCTCAAAGCTTCTTTGCAAAGTCTGGGAACAACAACTCTAAGAAAGTAAAGTACTTCTGAACCAGAGAAGCAGAAAAACTACATACGGCACCTGTCTCCCATATCAACTTAGCAACTGATCTCCCCCCTCCCTCTTGCTTACCAGGTCACCGATTTTAAGTCGGCAATATACAAGTCTTAGCTTTCAAATCTCCCTGCCCAATACTGTTTTTATTTTCACTTCATGCTCCATACTCAGCAGAAAAAAAACATACACATTCCCTTTAAACACAGTAACAGGCAGAAGCAGCTTTCCTCACACCTCAGCTCCTTTATCCAATAAGGGTACCTTCTGTAAGAAGAAGGTGTAAGTCAGACTTAGCCCAAAGCATTTCAAGCCCCCCCAGAGACTGGGCATGCAACCACTACCTGTATTACTTCTCTAGAAATCTGGGATAAGAGAACTTTTAAATCAAAAACCAAGCTCATGTGCTTCTCCAGGCTCTAGAGCCTATAACCAGGGATTCACAAACCAACTCACACAGGTCAGAGACTTACCAAGAGCCAGAAAAACACCCAAGAAAATACTTAAGGGCTCTGTCTGCCTTCCTCTCCCTCCCAGCAGCACCACTCCCAGACACCAACACCCTCCCCAGCCACAATGCACCCACAGGTGAAGCAGCAGAGACCACTACAGCCTGCTAAGCCCCAAGGCAGAGCCATCGAGACACAGGGCAGTGTCAGAAGTGAGGCAGAAAGCTGAACAGACAAGCTGTGGGTGACTGTGGCTCAGCCAGGCCGGGCCTATTTGAGCTAGAACCAGGAAAAACCTTCTATCTCCCAGGAACACCCCCAGACTCTCTCAGCTTTCTTACCTTCTAAAGCCTTATAGGGCAATGACGTAAACCACAACTAGTTGGAATAATTAAAAAAACAAACCAAAACAACCCCAAACTAAGCAAACAAGCGCTTTCCCTCAAATCGAAGGCTCAGGTGCACAGCCGCGTACGGAGCAGCACCTGTGTGGGCTGAGGCGGCCCTGGTCAGCGCGGGGGAAAGAGAGGCAGCGCCCCCGCAGCTCTTAAAGGCGCTGGGGCCGCCCCCTCCTGCCCCTGCTGCCCCCTTTTCCCGCCTCCGCGGCTACAAATCCCGGAGCGCTAGGGCAGATCCCTTCTTGCCCAGCGAGGGAGAGCAGCTGGTGGAGGTAAGTTGGGGAGGGGTTTCTCTGGGGGAGGTAGGAGCATTTTTTTTTGTTGATTTTGACGAAGTATGTGGGGCGTTTTTCAGCCTGGTTGTGCTGAGGGGAAGGTCGGCTTGCCCAATGCTTGCTGTAGCTGGGCCAGAGCAGATTCTGCCCTGGCAGTTCTCTTTCTGTGATGGGAAATGTGTTTCTTTAGGAGCTTTCTTTCTTGTAGGGTGCTTGTTGGCCTCTTAAGGGGCCAAGGGTTCTCTAAGTTCCTTCAAAGACAAACTGAAAGCTTGCAGGTGCTTTTATTGGTGGCAGTATCTGTGGAGAGTATTGCTTGGTTGGTGTATTAATGTATGTAGGCTATATCTTTGGAGCACCACCTACCTAACAAAAAAATCCTGAAGTTTATCACTCTTTATACATCACTTGGAGGAGGAAGTGTTTTATGTGAGATGATTTTTCTGGTTATTTAATATCAAGTCTCTGGTACTATTGACAGGGCTTCTCAAAGACTCATCCTGTTATAAACTACACCAGGTTTGTGAGGCTTTTGTAAAATAGATGTTTATGATCAAGGTGTAGTACTTACATGTAATTGCTTCATAAAAACTTGCAATTAAAAAAATTTCCATCAGGCAACTCTGAGACTACATTAAGAATGTATCCTCTCGTTTCTGTTTTGTTCAGAGTAAACCCTTTCTTTGCCTTCCTCACAGAGCTTTTAGAGTACACTTGAGTCATACTTTCATACTGTTCTCCAGAACTTGAGAGCTAGCAATATAAGGATTTTTAAATTGAAGTTGGGATTCTCAAATAATTTTAAGAGTCTGAGAACTGGAACTGTAGGAGAAATAAACATCATCAATCTAAATACCATGAGTATGATAACACTGAACAGGGATAAACCAGAGATTTATGGCTGAATGGGATAAAAGAAGAAAAGCATAAGATGAAAACTGAAATGTTTCTAATCTATTTTGTTTTTTCCATTTTAACTTCTAAGTGTGAAGCTACTGATGAGACTATAAAGGGGGAACTGAGGCAAGCATTTTATTTTGAGAGGCTCATGGTTACCTGCTAGAAGAGAAAAATGAAAGAAAATGGTGTCATTCATATAAAAAAATAAAAGTGGGTCATTCATATAATCAAATGATAGCCAGTTGTGCCAGACTAGCTGCTTCTTAGTTGCTACTGCAATTTGACCACTTAAACTGCTTTTGTCACCATGTTGAGTATCTGCTTGTTTCTCAGAGAAAGTTCCTTAAATAGCCTTTTATTTTCTGTTTCTAATTTCAAAGTATAATAGAAATCAGATCAAAGCATATCATGTTGATGATGTGTCTGCAATATCATAAAAGGGATAAACATTCTACCCAGATCTAGGAGAAAGTTGTTGAAAACACATGCTACTACTGTTTTTGTTTAGTTGGTTTGTTGTTTGCTTTTTTGTTGTTTTTGTTTTAGGTGTGGATTGTTTGTGGGTTTTTTTCTGATGGATTTTTTTTTGTAAACAAAGTTCTGTTTACTGAATGAGTAGCTTTATGCAACCTGTTCTTTGAAACCTGATAATATGGCATTTAGATTTGCAGTAACAACTGGAAAAGCAGGAGAACCCATTCCCCAAGTACTGGCAATGCAGATCTCTAGCAGATTCCTATATTCGGTGTGGCATCTACAACCAAGATATTATCATCAATCTGAGCTACTGAAATATGTTCTTGATAAATGAGAAAAGTTTTAAAATATTAATGCAGCCATCATTGCATGAGGCTTTGATTTTACAAAACTGGCTCTTGATAATACTTCTTTCTGAGGAAACCACTGCATATCCAGGCCAGTTATCTTTGCCTAACATAATGGGTTTGATAGGGCTGGAAGTACTGCTTAAACAGCACTTGGACAAAAAAAAATGTATTGAACTTTGAGTAAATTTTGGTCAATCAATGAATTAACAGCAGTGGTGAAAAATATTTTTTTCCAAATAATGAGTGTTGTATATACTTAGCATGGAATTTTTTAAATCTTCAAAAGCCAGATATTTCATCCTATGCATTTTCAGATCAGCTATTGGAAAGTAAACTTGAATCTTGATAGTGTCCTGAGATCAAGAGTTCAGTCAGCATGGAGAGCAGTAGATGAGCACTATGTGAACATCCTGGAGACAGGTTTTCCAAAAGTCTATTTGCAACTTTTTGATTGGTTTGCTATAATTACCTTGGCAAATGATCTGGCTGTCAGTTCACCTGATGATAGCATTAAAATAGTAAGGGTCTTCAGTTACAGTTTGTGTGAATTTTATTTATTTTTTTTTGCTTTTGAAGTATTCTAAGAGCTTTGAGTTTTTTGTTACAGTATTTTAAAACTTTATTATTTTGTTTGTACTAATTATATAACTGTTTATAGAAGTGATCTGTTGTCTAAGACAAACACTGAGGCATTAATATTGCTAACTTTACACAATAAGTAGTGTGTAAAGTACAAGCACTTCTGTTATTTGATAATTTTTCATACTTGAACAGTGTGATTCACTGTATGTCAACATGAGACTAAATTTTCTTGGTAGAAGAATAAAAAGGAAATTTATACTTCAGGCAATAGCCCTGGTGTTAAGCTAATCACACGAGTATATTTTATATTCACTATTCAAGTGGTTTGAAGAAGAAAAAACTTTTTCTTGTGCCCAAGCAACTTCATTTTTCCCTTTTTTTAAGTGTTTTCAGAGTGATTTCTAAGGAGGTGGAGTACACCATACAAGTTGCTCCACAGTTAGGAATTGCCATTCTTATTGATCATAATATGGTTGGCCTGTCTAAACCTGCATCTGATAAATATGAATAATCCCCCTTTCAGTCACTAGCATAAGCCAAAAGTCGACTTAGTGTTCTGATGAGTTACTGACAAATTCACATCCTAATATAAATGACATTTGTCATACTGAAGTAGAAACAATTATTAATAATTTTCATTTCATTAGGAGCACTACAATGAAATGTCAACAACTTTCAAAGTGTGGCAGAAGTGTACAAATTAATTTTGATTTTTTCTGAAGTGTAATTATTTTTGTAAGTATCACACTGTGTAATCACTTTTGGCGCTATTACTTGTGCAATCAATAATACTTGAACATACTTAGCTGTTTTCAAACATGGTTTCTAAGGTCACCCCTTACTCATGAGGCTGTTTTAGTGGAAGAATATAAGGAATGATTTTTCAACCGGTCAGAGATGCAGGGAAATGTAAAAAAAATCAATTTGTCTATATATTCCTTTTTTTTGGTTGCCATAAGGGGGTGTTCCATGTGTGTCACTCACTTTTCAAAGTCCTGATTTTCCTGGCAAGTCCATTTTTGTACGTTGGGTGGCAGCAGGAGCTCTTGCTCGCAGGCTGCACCTCCTGGGGCTCATCCTGCTTTGTAAATGCAACCTGACTGCAGAGTTAATTCTATTCCCTTGAGCAAGGCAGTCAGGCCAGATTTGGCCTCGCATTAGCCAGATGAATGGTTGATAATCAGCTAGAGAAGTACATTGTTCCCACAAGCTTAGTCAGTCCTCGAGTGCCAGCATTGGTAATAATTCACAAGCTTGAAATGCTGGAATGCAGAAGGACCCCAGGAAGACACATCTTGATGGAAAACCACTTTTCTCCCTTGTGGCTTCAGATCTGTGCAACCTTAGCTGATGTTCTCATATGTACATTAACAGTATTTGCTCATATATTCATCTATTTTATCAGTTTCCTGGAGATCTCCAAGATAATTGCTCTGGGAACCTCTGCTGACACAGTTGCAGCAGGGTAGGAGCAGAATGGTTGCCAGTTCAGCCCGTTAGCACCAGCTATCCATGCAGACAGTGTTTAAGTTGGTTTCTGATATCATCAGGTGGCCCAAAAGGATCCAGTTTATAATGTAGCTTGAATGCGTCCTGGAGTCTCTCGCTATAACCCAGTTTTCAACTCTCTTATCTGGAGAATTGTATCAATGATTTATCTGTATTGGAAAGTATCATTTAGAAGCAAAGCTGATGTGACCAGAGCTAGGAATGGAAGAATGTACTTCAGCTATTAAAATTGCAGATCACCCCCATTAAAATACATTAAAAAAAAAAATAAATCCCAAAACAAAAAAAACCTCACAACAATAAAAATAGATTGGCATTTCTTCTCTCATTACTAAATGAGCCATTAATATTAAGGAGTACAAAGAAGGAAAGTGCCTATGCCATGAGGAAAAAAAGCTGGAAAATGTAAAGAAGTGTCATAGTCAGCAGTAACATGTCTTGACTTCTCATCCTAGATGTCATTAAAAATTATGGTTTGCCTGTTTCAGAAAGCAGCAAATAAAGCATTTCAGTCACAGACTTAGAGGCTGAATATGCTAAAATCCAGAACAATATAAATGTAAAAAAAGGTTCGCCTTTTTTTTTTTTTTTTTTTTTTTTTTTTTTTTTTTTTTGTGTTAGTAGTTTTCTTCTAGCAGTTGATCTTGGTCATCTATTTGCAACATGTTGCAGCAGGTCTCTTGCCATTTAGAAGTGCACTTTTCACATAAGGGAACTGTGATGAGAAACTAAGGAACTGTGTGTGTAAATGTATCTACTTAATATTTGTTTTGGTTAACCTTGTGTACAATATATGTCTGGGAGGTCAGTATTCTGAAATTGTTTGATTCTTGAGACAACTAAAACATGAAATTCTTTGCAAACACACTAGAGTCCTCAATTTCTAGGCAGTTGTACTGGAAGTGTGGAACTGGGCTAACTGCCAGCAAGCCAGGTGAGTTTTCTTCTTGAGACTGAGCTACTCTGCTAAAATGTTTGAATTTTGATGACACAGCAAATACTGTTGAAAGCATCTTGGTGTTTTCAACTGAATGCAAAGTCTGTATATTTGTCTGCACCTGAATCATTACCCAAGAAAGCTGCTGATACTAATGGACAAATATGTTTTAAGCTCTCTAAGCCACTTTATTATTTTGTTGTTACTCAAGCACTCAATACTTGTGTGTTATTTTATTGTTATTCAGGTAATTATCAGCACCACATACCAGTGACTCAAGTGTAAAAGAGGGCAATTGAAATATCCCTAGTAGACTTAATCAGCTCTACTACATAGTGCTAGTTCTACATCAGTCTCACTGGAGATGCTTTGGTATATACAGCAGAGCTCTCCATGCCTGTTCTTGGGATTTCTTGGAAAGAAAATGTCTTGCAAGACAGGTCATCACAGGTTCAGCTGTTCCAAAATACAAATACAGCTATAAAGTCTTTTGGCTTTCTTCCAAAATAAGGTAAACACATAACTTGCTTTAAGTGGTTTTCATTTAATAAAAACAAAATTTAAAAAATGAAACCTTGCTGTTTTGAAATTTCTGGCTAATAATTGCACTCAGTTTCTTGCAAATTTAGTAGAATAACTGTGAATATGTTCAAAATACTGTAGCAGTTAACAATCTTGTGTTACTTTCATTTTGCCAGAAATACTGTTCTAATCAATTACAGCTTAATTTTCATAGCTCATCAGGTTTGGTTAGATACTCTGAATATCCAGGATGGTGGATAATTAGCTTAATCTGGTGGCATTGGGAAATTACACTATAATTTGAGTTGGATTTTTAATTTTATTTGGAGTTTGGCTTTTATTCCATGAGCCAAACCACTGCAGATTTAATAAAAAGGCTGTGATAGACAACATGCTTCTTTTTAAGAAGCAGAAACAGAGTTCTGTCTGCTCTGATGTGGATTGTATCTGTTTATTTTCTTTACTTGCTGGCAGGTGACTGTGCTAACCAAAGAATGTTTCATGCACTGAAGTGTAGTTTCAGGATAATAGGTGTTATTAGTGAGTAAAACAGTTCACACTGTATTGTCTGTGGTCCATCAGACCACTCTGGAGATCTCACTACCACATTCAGCAGATGAAACAGAAGCATTGCTTGTGTGACCAACTGACATGCAGCCTAAACTCTCCAAAATCATTATAGTGGTGCTTGTTTGGGTTTCATTTGCTACTGAGTATTGTATTTAAAGTGGGGATCAGTAAGTCAAAACTGGAAAGGCAGAAGGAAAAAAAAAAAAGCAGACCTTGTCAGATGCAATTACAACTTCTAGTCACTGAAATGTAATATAATTCAATGTCTGTGTTAGCATTCTGCATTGTTAATTCATGGGCGAGTCATTTAGTTGAATTCTCAATGAGAAATTGAATTTGAGGTGACTCAGCAGGAAAACCAGTGTGTTCTATAATTGAATGGAAAAGAGTTGAGTTATCACTGGCAGTGAGCTTGATGTAACAAGCCTTTGAATTACATGTGCCATGAGGAGACTTTACAGTTTGACAAGTTTTACAGTTATTTTGAATAATGAAGCACAAGCAAGTGTGGGGTAATTAAGTACTAAAGGAAAAGTCATGACCTAAATCCAATGCAAAGGGCCCCTTTTGAGGCAGAAGCAAGGAAATACTGATGCAAACCAGGTTTTGCATGTAGAGTTGCAATTTAGACAGTTGATTCTGCTTTGGGATACAAGATGCTTAGATGAGGTCTGTAGGTCCTTTTCCATTTATATTTACACTTCTGTGGTTTAGATTACAACATCCACAAACATCCAGCATGAGTGGAAGAAGGAGAGTGATAAACATCCTCTGAAAGATAACTGGCCTGATTTCATGGCTTGTAAATGTGCTCCTCTGCTCTAGGAGCTGCATTACAGCACCTTGCCTGTGTTCCTCTGGCCCAGCATGCAGGTTTGATGGCAAACAGCAGAAAATTGCCTTCTGCATGATATGAATGCAGCACTTTACAATTGGCAGTTCACTTCTGGCTCAGGCATTCTGCTGAGGAAAAGACAAGGCTCAGCTTTGTCTCATCCAAGTAGGAGCCAAGGGAGCTACCCTTCCACAGCACAGGTTTTTGGGGCACTTAACAAAAGGCTCTGTAGTTGGTCTTGAAGCTTAAATGTGATAAAAGGGATTCGATTCTGGCTTTTTGGTTCAGGCCAAAGATAACTCCTCTAAAATAAATGGTATAATAATGCTTAAATTCCTTGATATAACTTTATCTAGGATTGCTTTTAGAAGTTCACAGATGCTCGCTGAGCCTCCAGTGGTTCAGAGGCAATGGGGCAACAAGAGTATTTTATGTATGTGCTTCTCCATGAAAAGGTGCTACATCATTACTGGGGCCTTTACTCCCAAACAGCTGCCTGCTCAGGGCAGTCTCCAGCAGAAGGTAGCTTGATGGCATTTGCAGAAAGCTCAAATGCTAGAGCAGCCTTTGGTTTTGGGCTACAGTGATTAGAAATGTGTATCAACTTGAACAAAGTCAGTCCCAATCAACCCCACGGTCTGCAGGAGTTGGAAGTCTGGACATCAGTGTGTTTTTAAGCTAATCATTTTTCACCCCTCAAACTAGTGAGCATAAGTATTTCTAGTAAGGTCTTGACTTGTCTAAGTAGATTTGCCTTGTCAAGGGTTTTTCCGTTCTCCAAATGCAACTTTGTTAGGCTGACTGGTTAGGTGATTGTCTAAACATGGTGGTTAAATTTGTGGTATGTTC
>JAOEGS010003000.1:4830-19827 GCA_025447755.1 Corythornis vintsioides | reverse complement strand
AACTTGTTCTTCAACCTACTCGAATGGAGAAGGAGTATATTAAGATAAATAAAGAATATTAATAGCAAATAATTAAATAAATAATCTACAGAGCAAAATAATCTGGTTTTATTCAGTTAGAAATATGTAGGAGCTGTTGGATGCAAAGAAGAAATTCATTTGAGTCGCCCCATTCCTCTTTTTGGACAAGGGGACAACACCTCCCTGTAAAAAAACCCAGCTTTTGTCTTGTCAAAAATGATCTGGATCTGATTTTGTATGACAGGAACCTACAGTAAATAACTAAAAAGAAGATCAAATGTAGGAAACAGAAGAAAAATGGCAGCCAGCCTGGGAGGAAGCTTCCTAGCATATGATAAATTGGAAAATGGACATACAGAACATGCCAACATACATTTTTAATGGCCCAATTGCTCAATTAATTCTTTCCCTTTTCCCTTTTAATGTGAAAATCGTCATAATTCCTCCCAGATTAGTATAGATACAGGCCGACAGTCTCTCCTGCTCAAGGTATTTGCAGGACATAATTCATTCATAAAGCCATAATGCACTCATCTATCATCTGAAATATTTTTTTTTCTTTTTTTTCTTTTTTTTTTTCCTCTCCTTTTTTTTCTTTTTTTTTTCTTCCCTTTCCCCCTCTCCCGTTTGTGCTTGAGGCTCTCGCTGAGTCTCTGGGCACTGATGTATTAGCTGGCATATGCAAGCTATGAATTATCAACTGAAAGGAGTCAATTATCCACTCTAAAAATGAGTGTCTGGGCACCAATAGCCTGAGGGGCCTTTTTTGTATTTACGAAATGATTTCATGGCAAGTAGAGGTGTGTGTGGAAGGGGGATCGAGGAGGGGGGGGAGAAAGGAAAGGGTGGGTTGGGGTTTTTTTTTTTTCCCCTTTTTTTTCCTTGTGTTCACCCCAGTGCAAGGAGAGGGAAAAAAAACCCAACATAATAATGAATAAAATAAAAAGAGCATTTTTAACTTTTAATAAATTAATCCTTTCTTTTTTTTCATATGCTGACTTTTAAGAGTGGGTTCAACCAGCTGGGAAAGGAGACTGGTCTGGTGGCCATATTGGCTGAGCTTCTCCTCCTCTATCTGGTCTCAGCTCAGCCTTCAATCAAACCCGGAGTGCCTGGCTGACTTCAGCTGCTAATAGGCTGGATAGGAAATGGGATATTGGATAGTTTGGTGGTCCCCAGTCACTGGCAGTGTGCCTTGTCATCTCCGTGGACATTGATTTCTCCCCCTGCTCTGCTGAGGGGCCGTGGCCCACCAAGAGGTAACAGCACATCAGCAAACCTGGCGTCGAGTTCCGCTTAGGGAAATGAGGTCATTAGATGGAATTACAGCGGGTTTTGATAGCTGGGTAATAGGTTTTAATGATGGAATTTAACATAGGACCCCCACTAGGGACAAGGCTGATATACATCCAGACAGGTCACTTAATAAACCTCCACTCAGCACTTGAGTTGAGGAATTTAGGAGGCTCTGAAAACACAGCCCTTCTTAACCAAGCCAATACATCACTGGCAAGAAGTCTCTTTGGAAGGCTTTTTGTTATTATTTTTTTGAGGTGTTTGATCGACTTAAAACATGCTGCTCCTTTAAATATGCACATTTATTTTACCAGATGCATTTTTGAGGAGGTTTTCTTTAGGCAGCAGATGTTTCTCATGGGCATGAACAGGCTGTTGAGCTCTTGGATGCTAAGGAGCTCATCTGATGGTGCAGTAAATTGTTTGGAAGTTTGAAGAGCTTAGCTGGCCTTTAATGTATTTGTTACTGACAGGTAAATTGCAGGTTAAGTGCAAAAGCAGCATTAGCTGAGGAGTCCTGGCTTCCACAAATCTACCTTGGCCTCTAATCTGAATACAAAAGGAAGGAAGGAATTAAATTTGACCCCAAGAATATGCTGTTCACTCAATCCCAGACTTATTTAGTAAGCTCCTTTAAGGTGCTTTCTGTTTGTTGAGGCCTCACCTCAAGCAGGTACAAGAATGGCCACAAAAGAGGACTCTTCACAGGCAGCAGAGTGGATCAAAACCAGAGCCATCACTTTATCTGTCCTAACAATACTGAAGGGACAAGCTCAAGCTTCTCTCAAGGGCCAATTCATTCAATTGACTCTCCAAAGGCTTTCATACCACGAGATCTGATGCAGATCTGCACACTCCCCAAGCACGGGAGTACTATGAGAGCCACCAAGCCCTGAGCTGAGTGTTAACTCGTGTGCTACACCAACCCTTGATCCAAGCACAAGGGAAGGGTCTATAGCCACAACCCCCTGCCCGGGATAGGGAGAGAGCCAAAGTTTGACAGAGAGGGTGTTTCTGAGCAAAGGGTGCAGTAGCTGAGCCATGAGGGTGATGCGTGGCTTGTAGATAGAAGGTTTGGTCTTCCCTTGTTTTTGAGTCTTGGCTGCAAACTCCTGGGCCCAGCAGCAGATGGGACCTGTGTTCAGGAGCTGGATTCAGGGACAGATCAGGATTGAAGGCAGAACAGAGACCCCCTTGGGTGCTGTAAGAAGGACCTGAGCCAAGCAGAAAGGGCTTGACCCTCCTGCCTCCTCAGCTTTACACTGACCATGCTGTCCATGGGCTGGGGTGCCTTAATGGGCAGTTTGGGGTACCCTGTCCTGGCCACCCCTCCCTGCAGGTTCATCCTTTCACCGTCTGCCCCCTCAGTGTGGGGCAGAAGCCCCAGCAGTGGCCTTGGGCTGCACCCCCCCCCCCAAACCTCACTGACTCTTTGACAACCAAGGAGGCTGGTTTCATGAAAGACTGTGGTGAGCTGATACAAGTTCACCCTGAAGTCTCCACATTTCACTATGGGGACACTGGTTTATGGTTGGCTGCCAGTGGGTCCCACCACACAGAACCACACTCCCTTTGATTTCTTGCCTAGTAGTGCTACAATTTCCCAAAGGCATTTCAAGAGCCAGCAGCAGTTATTTAATGGTCTTATTACAAAGTAGGTCAGAAACTCAAACCATTCCTTGGAGGCACCACCCTGGTCACCACCAGGCCAGGGTGAAGCCTCCCTTGGCATGTTAGAGTTTTTTGAGGTGGAGATGCAGATCCCTAACCCATTTCCTCAGAATAGGGGCTGCAAAGATCTCCTGCATGGGCAGTCAGTGGGTTCTGGAGCAGGGGACCAGGGCTGTCCTCACTGCTGACGTGGGCCTGCTCTCTACTCTCCTTGGCCTTCAGTCTTCTTCTTCTTTGGCTGGGTCACAAAAGAATGACGAGTGCTTTCATGGATGTTTTGAATTAACCAAATTTAGCTTTGTCTCTCCTGTTGTTACCACCTGCTAGCAAACCCCATCACCACAGAGACCCTGATCTTCCCTGTAGTTTAACCTTTCTTTTTTTTCCTCTTTCTTCTTTTTTCCTCGTTTTTCTTGAACAAAGGTGTCATAAGTGATTTGCCAGCTCAGATGATATTTACTCCAAGTGTGAACTATGTGGGCTGTGGAAAAGCTGTCTGTTTAATTTTGAAATCCCCGATGAAGCTAAGAAACAAGTCCTGGAACAAAGAAGAAACTGCCACTTTTTGGCAAGAGTGTGCTGATTTACAAAGGGCATCCTTCAATTATTTAAGGAGCAGTCAGCGGTGCCATAACTTTAAGTATGAATCAAGTGGCATGACTGAAAAATTTGTCACAGTGTGTTAGATCAATGGTAATTACCTTACTGACATGAGTACTGTTATTATTTTACAGGGCTGCAAACAGGATCATGGACGTGAGGAAACACAAACTGCACTGTGATCAATACTCTCTGAAATATGACTCTCCGTGGCCCAAAATGGAGTTTTCGAGCCAGGCAAACCATTATAGACTGATTCTCTCTCTCTGCCTTTAGATGGATACCCTGAAGTAAAACACAGCAGCAATTGGTCAACTTGTTTCTGGCTTTGAACAGGCAAATAGTCACTTATTATTTTTAAGGACAACTGTGTGCAAATAAAAAGTCTGTGCAGCCAAGCTCAGGGGTGAAGAGAGAGCTGTGAAGGGGGCGTGGGGAAGGAGGGCTCTGGCTCATGCTGTGCATGGTGTTTAAAACCAAAGACTCCGTTTCAGCTTCTCCCTCACCTCTGATTTCAAAGGGCTGTGGGACCTCTGATCAGTTGGCATCACAGCCGGGATCTACAGGGTGTAGATTTCCTCTCTGGATGGTGATACATGGCATGGAACAACCCCCCAAGTTGTTGGTGGTTAAAGCAAGTCATGCTCTTTGCTGTAGTGTTTGCTCCGTGAGCACCAATTTGGGCACCGAGTGTGATGTGGACAAACTGGCTGAACAGAGGGCAACAGAGAGTGAAGGTAGGATCTGAAGATGTCACTTCAACCCAGAGCACTAAGTGTTTTGCACAGCTCTCTATCTCACAAAGCATGTACAGGATCAATGCCAGGAATGTGCTGGAACTCTGATGCTTAGCTGGGATTGCTTGTCAGTACAGTGCCCACAGCCCTGCCAAGCAAGCGATTTAGATATTGTCTCCAGGCAGCTTCTAGTAGAAGAGATGGACCTTCCAAACCTATAAACAAGAGCTTGCTCAACTTACATGCTGGAGATGAAGGGTGCTCAACCAGAGACAAAATGGACATGTGTGGAGTAGACCCAGGATGTTTGTCAAGGCAAGCAGATGGACAACAGCTGCCAGGATGAAGAAGAGTCAAATGCAAGGAAGGAAAGAGGGAAGAGGTTTACTTGACCTATAAAGAATGAGTCATTGCCTGTAACTGAGAAAGGAGCTTGCTGAAAGGTCTGCTCTGGAGTAGTACTCAGGCAGTACTACTTTGGATGTGATGAGCATGTGGCTGAGGGACAACATCCCAAATGCTGTGACTAGGCAGTCCCAGAGAGGGAAGGGAACACCTAGGACCCACCAGTAGTAGAGTTGAAAAAGTGACTTGAAAATCAATCACTTGGAGATAGCCACTAAATCTATATGGACTATGTCACCCTGTGAAGTGGAGGAAGAGAAGGCTAGTTGTGAAGGTCACCAGCAGAACATCTAACCCAGGGTTTTCAACCACACACCTCATCCTAAAACATGAGCACATAGGAATCTGATAACAAATAAAGGTGCAGTCCCTCTGGCTTCAATATTTTGAATAAATCAAAGAGAAAAAAGATGAAGGACACAGGGAAGAATTGTTCCCATGATGCCCAAAGTCTTAAAGATTGTTTAGAAGACAAGTAGGGGAATAGAGAGGGCTACTTGGGAGTATCTATATTTCTGGCATCCCTAGTGTTCTTCGGTTGCTTTAGTCTTTTTTAGCAGGAAGACTACAGGGTGTCTTTGGGTTATTTAATGTTGTCATTTTCACCTTATTCTGTCTTGTTGAATTCCAGAGGACCACAGAGAATTAACTTGGTCCACAAAAGTTTCATCACATGAATGTTTTCTCCACCTTTTTGTGGAACAGCTGACTGGCACATGATGCTGGGACATCACCTGATGCGAAACAAACGTTGAGTGCAGCAGGGAAGCAGCAAAAATGAGCAGTGCCTCTTGTGGGGTGAATAGTTCAGAAGTGGCTATGTATTATTTTGGAAAGGGTCACAAATTAAGGTGTAAATTCATGTATACGTTAAGTTGTGACCTCATAAAAATGATCGATTGTTAATGGTGCAGATAACAGGATTCATAAGGGAAATTTATTGGCCACTTTTGTGAAATAAATATATTTATACCATACCAGTGGGAAATAAAAACACATCAATAAATCATATAATATCTACAACTATACTAATAGCATGAGTAGCTGTTATAACCAACATTTTTAGACCCGCAGACACCCCCTCTGGCATGGTACAAATATAATACATGTTAGCAGCAAAATGGACTTCAGTAAGAGACGGCCACGTATATCCCGCTCGGGAGTTATCAGGGCAGGCACCCCTCAGGAATTATGGTCCTCCCTCAAAACATGAGTATTGGAACAGAAAAATAGATACTCCAGAACCATGGAATATGGGCCTAAATACAAAAGTGCAGGCAGAACAGGCTTGTGATCAGAGAATACCTCAGGTTGGAAGGGACCCTTAAGGAACCTCGAGTCCAATGGCTGTACTTAGCTGTTCAAAGCCAGGTGAGCCCTCCAGCTGCTCTAAGCAGGAGAAGATCAGGGCAGCAGTCCTCATTTCACTGATGAGGGTTTTATTTTCAGCTGGCTACCAGCTAAGATAAAAAACTTGAGGTAGGGTCTTGCATTCTGTCCTGCAGAAACATGTCCTGGCTGTGTAGAGGTCTCTACATTCTGCTGAGGTGCCAGGAGGGAGAAATTAATTTTTCCTGTGTGTCCTCATTTCCCCTATGTCCCAAGGAGCTTTGGTTTTTGGGTTTGCCCAAACCCAAAGGTTTGCCTTTTGCTTTGACAGGGTCTCCTAACAGTGATGTTGCCATGACAGGACCAAATCTCAGCTTGCCCTGCCAACTGCACCCACAAGCCCTTCGTGTCCTATTTGCATTAAAGATCAACAAGGGCAAGTTGCACAGTTGAGCCTCCTACATAAAACTCATTATCTGGTTTCAGGTTCTGAACTTAATTACCCCATGGCTAATCTACAGACCCTTTGTGAGGTTTCCACCTTGACTTAAAGCTCCTGAACCTCAACTCAGCCTTGTTTCATCACAGCTTGCTGGTTTGCAGTGGGCTGTGAGCTGGTTGGTGGTCTGGTGTGTTAGTGCAGATGTCATTCTGCTGCTGGGCTGGGGTGGATGTTTGGTTATGGGCTCTCTGGCCATCCCAGCAAGGTTCATCCAAGAGGTATGTGCAACACCATGTGGCTCCCACAAGGCACCTCCTAAGCCATTAACATTCATGACAAAAAAATGTATTGGTTGCATCAGACCCTGGAACAGCCCCATCTGGAGAGCTCAGGTCTCTCAGTGCCACATTGTTAAATCTCTCCCCAGCACCAAATTCCCTTGGGATCAAACACAAATCAAACACTTCTTGTATCTAGCTGCCTTTTTTCAGTGAATCTCAGCTTTTGCCATGGTCCTGATAAAGTTATGCTGCAAGCTGATGTGTGGTGGTACTCTGCTTTGGCAGGGTGGAGAGATGCAGGGGAAAAAAAGAAGCAAATATAGCCTAAATTGTTGGGTTTGTGTGAATGTGGGAGGCCATTATTCAAACACCAGCATCCCTGACTTTGTGAAAGAAAGAAAAAAAAAAAGACTCTTTTCCACTTGCAGAAAATAATAGATTGTCCTTGTGGGTTTTTTACGTATTTTCAGCTAAGCTGCCTCCTTTAAAAAAAAAATAGTAGTTATGAATTTGCTTTCCAAATGTATTTTTCATTGTGTATTTTATCATCTTTAGTCCAATAAAATTTTCTTTAGAAACAACCATTATTGTGTCAGAAGGGGTGGAGGGTAGGAATACACCAGGGAGCCTTTTAAAAATGTTTAAGTATTAATTTATTTCATGATGAATTTTCCACTGTCATTTTCTTAATAGCATGCACATGAAATAATCATGTCTTAAAATGCTCTGTAATTGAAGGACATTTTCATTCCCTGATTGCTGAGGGAATCCTGCTTTGAACCTTTATGACTGAAGAATGTAAGCACCAGGCTTGCTTTATTATTATTATTATCACCATCATCATCATCATCATCATTATCTTTTAATTGATATATTTCTTCCCTTCTGTTACTCTGTTTGAACAATTTCCTCAGTGATAATTTTCACACGCAGGGACATTTCCTTTCAGATGAGAGCAAATCCTGGTGTGTCCCTCACTGACCCAGATGCTGCAGCTCCTACTGATCATATTTTGATTTACAGGGGAATTTTGAGGTCACTTATAAGTAGATTGGTAACAGAGACAGCTTCAGCCACTGGATTTTGGCTGAAGTAGGTAAAGCCTCTGCCTTGCCTTGATGAGATCTCTGTGGCCACCTCTGCTGAGTTTCATGGGAACTCCCATGGGGTTGTGACCATCGAGGTCCATCTCAGGAGGCACAGCCAGGTCAGAACCCTTTTTCCCAGACTATTTCACCTCTGTTGCCCAATCTATGAGTCTAACCCCTGCTCTCTGTCCCATCTCCCTTCCCAGAGGCTAAGGGCCAAACACTGCTCATGGGAGAGCCCCTCTGCACCCACAGCTCATCCAGGATTTGAGGGCTGTGGGGCAATGGATGACTCTAGAAAGGGGACACTGAGGCACAAGTATGATACTAGCCTGTGCCCACTCACCCACAGCCAGCAGCACACTTGGAAGTACAAGGACCAGTGAGAGGTTTTTGCAAGCCCACAGTTTAGGGTTTTTCCCCTCTGCCCATCTCAGGGCTTGGCTTCTATCTCTAATGAGCTCCTGCACCCCAAATTCACCTCCCCCTTTTCCCCTCACGCCAGCAGGAGAGGAGGAAAGACGGGGCGGGGAAGGGGGGGGTCGCTAGGGGAGGCAAGGGAAGCACCGCTTGCCAGGAAGAAAAGGAAGATTTATTAGTGTTTATCCAGAAATACCAGCTAGCCTGCTGCTGATCCAACTGAGCCCAGCAGGCTGCAGATTGGGGATTTGCACCGAGCCCGTTCTGTGCCAGACCATCCATCACGCCCGGGAGGAGCTGGGCAGTGGGGAAGATGCCCCGGGGGGGGGACCGGGGGTGCACGGAGGCCGGGTTTGGGGGGGGGGGTTTGCCGCCAGCTCCAGTCCCTCGCACCCCCGGAGCATCCCGAGCTGCCGCCTCCCACATCCCATTCTCTCACTCCCCATCCCCGCCTGGCTCCGGACCGAGCCGCGCAATCATTTTTCTCTCTCGGACTCGCTGAAGCAAGCGAGACATGTCAGTGCCTGATGAAACCCCATTTTCACTGATTAGCTCCCTTAAAAATATTTCATTTATCAGTGCCAAGATTTAAGTACTTCCCACTTGCAGGCAGCCAAGTGTATCTTGTTGACTATGTAGCACGTCCATTTACATCGGCGCTGACAATGTTACAGCGACTGCTAATGTCCCCTCGGCCCCCGCTCCCCCTCCTCTGCCTCCCCCCCGCAGCATCTCCAGGCCTGGAAAAGCTTAGAGCTGTTTTATTGCAGACCTGTCCTCCTCAGAGCCGGGAAGAAGAGAAAACGAGGAGGGAGGAAAGGGAGGTGGGGGGAATAAAAAGACACCTCTGATGTGTGTTTCTCTCTCTTTTCTACATGAGTCATTTGCAAAGTCATAAATTTCAATTTCCTGCCCCCTGCCCCATCCCCGTTCTATTATTACCTGGGCCTCAAACAAGTTTTACACTCATTTATTCCCGAATAGAAATGCAATTTCCTTGGCAAATGATACCTAGCTACAACTCCATTTGCGTGCCACCAAGAAGACTTATTTTCTTCTTCTTTATCTCTCTTCCCATTTGTTTTTTTTTTTTTTTCTTTTAACATCTTCATTTGCATCTCATCCTTTAGGATGGTCCCCTTCTGATCCCATCCCTCCCCCCTGGGGCACATCACTTTCCCAACATCTCACCCAAGATTTCCAGTGTTCAGTATGTGGCAGGTTGAAGGAGGGGACGTTTTTGTTTCTAAATGACAAAAAAAAAAAAAAAAAAATAGACTTTGAGAGTACTAAATTGACCAAGGCAAGTTGTGATTCTCAGAACTGCAGGTAGAGCATGTTAATTATTTTTTGGAGCCCATTCTCAGGTAAGAGGCATTATTTACATCATGACATCATCCATGACATTCAAACCTAGCCCCAAAATCCATCGAGAACAATGAGAATAGAACAAAAAATGATCACACCATGGAAATGAGAAAGTCCAGTGTATTAAGAAGGAATTAGCAAGAAGGGGGCAGGTGAGTGGTTGTATAAAAGCCATGGTTTCTGGGAACCAGTCCATCCACTATAGAAGGATGTGTTTCACATTGGGTTTTGATCCAGCTGCAGTTGTTTAAATCAACAGAAAATTAAGAGGTGTCTGTTGTAACTTCATGAGATAAAGCCCAGACCTGTAAAATAGGGGGGTACTCATGAGCTACATGGGAATGGTAGGAACTAGAGAGCTGGAGAGTTGGCTGTCAATACCTTAACTGGGTCTCTACATTGAATGTCAAACTCCTGGGTAGAACCTTCTGCTGGAGGATCTCTGCTCATCTTGCTGGGAAGATTGCTATCTCCAAAGTATCATCTCCACAACCCATTTGGGGGGCTCATATGACTGGAGGGATTATTAAAGATCTTGTTAGAGTCCAGATTCCAGAATTGACTCCTCTCTTATTCTATTAGAGCAGTGAGCCTAGCAGTGTACCTTGGAGAGCCCACATCACCTACATGGAGAGTCTCAGAGGTTGCAGCATCCAGCTCAGGTAAAGCTCTGAACCTTCATGTGACGAAATCTTGATGTGACAGTTACTTAACTTCTCCCTGAAGCAATGCTCCCAGGCTTGACTAAGATGCTTGTTACATTAGTTTGAAGTTGGACTCACTCCACTGATGTCAGGATATTAGCCTGGTGTTATTCCAGCACAAACAAGGGCCAGATCTGGTTTATTTAGAATATTCCCTGTGGACAAGTGACTTTCTGAAGAAGCTTGATTTTCCTGCCTGTGCCAAGGCAGTGGCTTGGCTGTGAATCCTCTTTTGGTTCTGCCTCTCTTTTCTGCTACCCAATAGCTCAGCAAACTTGCACAACAGCAAAACTTGTTTACTTTCTGGAGAAAGTGCTACTTAGCTTTTCTTTTAATTCTATTCATCCCTCATTTTGCACACTGCTGAAAGTAAGCACAAGAATAACCAAGCTAAGATCCCATCATGCTGACATTTTAACTGATCATGCAAAACCTCAATCTCAGTGCCACTGTTCACAGAAAATAAAAGACACATATTCTTTAGGAAATGAATAAAGAAAATCCACATTCCTTTAATGTCTCTTCCCCAGCACCAGATTGCCCATCCTAAGATTAAGAGCCTAGGAAATATTAAAGGCTAAACACCAAGGAGATTCCTTTCATTGGCTCATTGGTGTCCTGACGTTCCTGC
This sequence comes from Corythornis vintsioides, assembly GCA_025447755.1. NCBI lineage: Eukaryota > Metazoa > Chordata > Aves > Coraciiformes > Alcedinidae > Corythornis > Corythornis vintsioides. Next base: position 8,834 of record JAOEGS010003000.1, on the reverse strand, counting down.
TGAAGACAGAGTGCTCTCTTAGAAGAGAACAGAAAATGCCCAAGCCAACACAGCAGGAGTCTGCAAACCAATACAGCCTTACAGCTTTTGGCATGTTGCAAGAGACGTAGTCAGCCACTTCCCTAATACAGGATAATATTGTTCTATCTGCAATAATGTGTGGGGGGGAAACATTGCACTTAGCACTGAATTGGCTTCATGCTGGCTCGGCAGGGAGAGATAAATCTCTACAGGGGGGACCTCAGCCTCAGGTACCATAAAGGGGCTCAGGGGACATGAGGATTTTTCACTGTGGAGAGGATCCTTGGGTTGTAAGAGATGAAGCAGCCCTCGCTGCACTCATGGGTCTGAGGGCAAGTGTTATGTGGAGTGCTGGTGGAGAAGGCAGTAAGAGAAGGTGAGACTTGCAGGTAGAGGTAACAGCTTTGGTTATTCAGATTGTAACTTCATCTGCCTTTGAAGATGTTACTTCCTCCACTCTAATCCCTTCTAAACTTGATGGATTAGACTAAGGTAATACAGACCTAGCATATGAACACCTGAAAATCTACCAGTTTCTGGACTCTATAGTCCTGAGTGGAAGAGGGAGGGCAACACAATTCATGGGTCATTAGTGGGACATTCATCTTGGGGTGACCACTGAAAACTGCAGTACTTTGATCTCAGTCACTGCCCAGGTCATTTAAACCAAAGGGACACAGCTCAGCTCTCCCTGCGGCTCCAGATGAAGCAGCTGATTTCTGGGTTTGTCATACTGGTGGACGATGAGCCCGCTCTTCAGAGCAAGACCCAAACACAAACCTAGCTAACCTCCAAGCACAAAGAGGCCTCCAGACTCTGGGACAAAAGCCATGTCATTAGCATGGCAGGTAACAATGCTAAGAGATCTCAAGCTATCCCATGTGAAAATTGCAGAGTAAGTGCCCATAGCAAGGAAGTTAAAACAAGGTTGGATGGAGCCCTTGAAAATAATAAGAATGGAGATTTTGCTAATCTCCACAAAAATCCCTGTGGGATCTAAGGGGCTGCTATTTTCTTCCTTTGTTTTGGGGGTTTGTGTTGTTGTTTGGTCGGGTTTTTTTTTCCTTTAAGCTTAAAAACTAAAATAAATGCTTTCTCTTCTTTTGCTCCCCCTCCTCCTAAAATCCATAATGCTATAATTAAAATGTCATAGTGAGACCATTCAATATTTATCAACAGTCGGGCGCTGGCAGGTACAGTTTGGGATCCAGATCCAAAGCCAAGAGAAACTGGTAGAGCTAATGGGGGTTACCTAATTTACACCAGGAAACAATTTGGCCTGAGGTTCCACATTTTCTTGTCCATCCCTGAATACATAAAGACTGGTTCAAAACTGTCCTTTCAAGAAGTTTCCTGTGAGTATTTAAATGAGAGCGACCAAAAATCCCTGATATTTCCTGAAATCTGCCTTAGCTGCAGCTTCCCTCTCAGGGAGGGAAATATAGTTTTGGTTGTAGAATCTGCCCTTTTTAAATGGAGCAATAATATTCCTCTTCATCTGTTTTATTTATCTTACTGCTGTTGTCAACCAATACTTGCAGACTGTGGCTCAGTATTTATTGTTCACCCAACCATTCCACTTAGGCAAAATGCCTCTTAATATGCTCCATAAAGAAACTTTACCCATTTGGCTCATGGTGCTGTTAATTTGCATATCATTACCATCTCATTAGATTTATGACTCTGATCAAATACTTCCACCACCCTGTTACCCTATGCTGCAGATCTACAGGCTTTTGTTAATGCTCTGTATCTCTCAAATGCCTCTTTTCTTTCTGTTCCAGTTTCCTGTATTTTTTTTACTATTATTATTTTTTCTTTTTGTCAGAGGGATTTGTGCAGCAAAAGTATATTCAAGGCTGTAGAAGTCAGCACTGTATGCTCACAGGGACAGTAAAGAGAGATAAAAGGGGCGGGAAGGAAAGACAGACAGACAGACAGAAATATGTGTCCAATGATGGTGTGTGGCCACTTTGGGCTACAATTTAGGAAAGCAGGCATATGTAAATCTCCAAACCCTCATTTTCCTTTGGGGTTTAGCCCTTCTTCCAGTAATGGACCACACCAAAAGGAATTTTTTTGGCTCAGGTACCCTTTAAAAAAGTAGCAACAGAACAGGTCAGTGACTGCAATCTCACAGCAAACATGTTCATGCCACTCGAGCTTGGCAGCCAATATTCTCACTAGTGAACAGGTGCTCTTACTTAAAAATATTTGCAGTCATTTAATTCCTTGTGTCTCTGGTGATCACATAGAAGTGATTCACACTGCACACTCTGTCCCTGAAGAGCCTGTGATGCTCATAATTCAAACAGATCGATTACCTTTTAGCTTTTCAAATGTAATTATAATCCAATTAATTAGGTACTCCTCAGTTGATTCTGGGTTTCGTCCTCCAATCTCAGTCTATTGCCACGTAAAAATGATGGCTGCGAGTCTTTAAGATCATTTGCTATTAGTACCCATTCTCCAGCAGAGGCTAATAAAGTCAGGCACGTGTTGGGTAGTCAGCACGAGGGAGCCATCCCAGCATTTCTATTTTTTTCTAGCACGTGCCATTCAAACAGATTTTACACCCCATTTCAACTTTCTGTGAGTTGATTTCATTCTCTTTGCTGTGAGGAACGTTTTTCTTGGGAGCAATAATGGGTTAAGAAGAAAGCAAGGAAAATAAAATAAAATAAAACAGAAAAGGCTGTTCCATTATGCTGCATCAGTTGCTTAAGAGAACAGGCTCTGTCCCCATTAACTGTGCCTCAAAGACAAAAAGCTCTAAGCTCTGCTGAAGAGCAGCATGTGTAAGAACAGGTGAGGGCACAGCAAGGCAGGAGATGGTTTCCACTGTAGCTAGAGGAAAGAATAAGCCCTTGTCCTACCTGGGGAGGTGACCCAATTAAGTAACAGGGAGCTGAAGTAAATAGTAAAAGTATAAAGGTATTAAAAACTTTCCTTTCCCTCAACCCAAACCAAAGCTTCAGGACTGGTATGTCTATATCCATCAGGAGTTAACCTTTCTTCTCAGGATGGTCACAAGCACCCACCACCAGACACAGAGGGTAAACTGTCCATTCATGAGCTCCCTCCAGGCCCCAGATTTTACCAGATCCTGACCAAGTCTCACAAACACCTCAGTCAACAGCTCACGTTAGAACCACTGTTGAGCCAGAGAACAGCAGATGAGGACATCTGCACTAAACCATCTCTCCATAAGCTGGCAGGGTCTAATCCTGCAGCTATGGAAATGCACATCTGCAACCTTCTCCAGCCTCACCAGAGTGTCTGCAGTCTCTGTGCCCCTGGGAGAGGGTCATCCTGCAGCATTTATGCATATACAGCATGTGAATATGAATGGAGGAGCCATACATCAGCTTGGCTCTGCCTGTGACATTGGTCAGGTCACTTTATCCCTAAAGCTGTGATCCATCTTCTCTGTTATCAGTTCTTCTCATTAGATGCAGAAAATTACCAGCACTGTGGGACTCTGATTTTTACCTGAACTTTCTGAAGGCTGCAAAATAGAAGTTCTAAGGATTAAAATGCTCTGGTTTTTATTGAGGTTTTCATTTAGATTAACAAATGTGATTACTTGTTAATCATAACACTTTAGACAGTGACCTCCATCCAGCCATGACCTTCTGGCCACATCAGGTTTTTAACTGAGAAGTGCTGGTCCTGGATTAAAATCATGGACACATTCCATTCTGTGGCTGTGTGTGTGAGCGCAGACACACCTGAAGGTGGGAACCTCAATCATAAATCAAACCCTGAGGAGCAGAGGAAGAAATTTCCAAGTGAAATGCTATTTATAAAGTTCTATTCTCTCTTCTCTTGTCTCCTCTTCCACTTTTAATCTTTCCTTTCCCTCTTCTTCCCTTTCCCCTTTTCTTTTATCGTTATTTTATCTTCTTTCTTTTATCGTTATTTTATCTTCTTTCTTTTATCTTTTTTTCCTTCTATCTTCCTTTTCTTCTCATCTCTTTATC
>JAOEGS010002992.1:0-14472 GCA_025447755.1 Corythornis vintsioides | reverse complement strand
GAAATGAAAGAGCCCGAGGGGGAGGGGGGAGACCGGGGCGAGGGGAGTGGGGGGGACGACGGGACGACGAACGAAACAGTTTGAGGAAGAGGGGAAAAAAAAAAATCTAACATTAAGCACACGCAGTTTTGGTGTAACTGGTGCTTTGAAACTGCTTCAGCTGCACGGGCAATCTGCTTATCAGGGGTCACGGGGAAACAGTACGCTTAGTCTGTCATCTCTATTCATTCGTATCACATTGATCTGCCTGTTGGGAGAAGAAGTAGGGAAGGTTTTCTTGAAGTGCACCTACCCTTCTGGCGGTAAGGCTTGCTGGGATTGCTAGGCAGGTTTCTTCTGGAGGGTCCCATCTCTCTGGAGTAGCTGCAGTGGAGTTGAGGGCAGGTTCTCCGGTGAGGTAGGAATGTGCAGGAACTCCGCCCTCTGGGCACAGTCACACAAACCCATCAAAACAGCCACAGCCAGCCCTAAAACCTCTAATGATCTTCACCTTCACCTCTTTCTAAGCCAGTTCCTCACCACTTTTTGACCCATTTACCCAGGCACCTTCTCCAAGGGCCGGGGAGGGGGGTGTGGGTTTCAAAACAAGAACGTGCCAGTGCACAAAACTATCGAGAAGCTACTACAGACACTAGTGCGTGAATAGTACTATTGTGTGTGTATATATGGACGCACATATAGTTATTGCTATGCGTTTAATTTGTAGTCGTGTGATGTTTATGCGCATATACTTTCCTTCTTGGGCGGGTTTAATTTGCTATTAAACAAGTACATACTAATGACTATCTAAAGACAAACTAGCTTGTCGGATTTTTTTTCGTTCTAAGGGAAAATACGAACAATTAAAGAATGTAGTCACTAATAAAAAAGTGAGTTTTGCTCAACGTCCTTTCTTAAGCAAAACCCTTATCTGTTTCCGTAAAAACGTAACTAGAGTTCAGTGGCAGTTTTGCTTGAGTGAATAGTGAATACGTGGTAATTGAGACCTCATCTTAACACAAATGGTGAGGAGGTGTGTACCTGAATCATAATTACTGACATAAATCTTAATAATCAGAAGAAGATATAAAGAGCGAAATGACGTCCTCGTTGAACTATTTCTTTCAAGTACCGGATTAAAAAAAAAAAAAAAAAAAATTCACTCCCCCAAAGAGTGTGCCGTTTAAGGGAAAACGTTATTGTTCTCTTTTCTTTTAAAAACTTTCGTATGAACACATTCCGAATAACGGATGTTATTTTACTGAAACAAAGAAAAAAATAAAATACGTCAAAAATTGCTTGGCCAAATATCGCTTTGTGGATTCGAGTTACAGTTTCTTATCCTCCAAACATGTTTGCGAAAGCAATCTTAAAATCGTAATTGAAGGTTTCTTGATAAGCAGATTTCTTCTACGATCTATGCGAGCAAAGTTAATCTCCTCAAACATCAACTAGGAATATAACAATAGCTCCTTAATTCCATGAAGACCACCCGTCCCCCATAAACATTATAAATTAGGAAAAGCTAAAGAAACGACTCTAGATAAGGCAGCTTTCTAGAAACGTGCATATTTAAAAAAAAAAAAAAAAAAATCCCAAAAGCGTAGCTTGAGGATTTGACATACTAACAACCATGGAAACAAGTATCAGATAGCGGAATTATTGCCTGTTAAAAGAGAAGCAAAGCAAAGCAAAGCAAAACAAAGCAAAGCAAAATAAAACAAAACAAAACAAACAAGCAACAACAACAAACCCCCACCAAAAACAAAAACAAAACCACCACCCCAGCACCTCACATTAACCACCGAACGAGACTATGCAAAAATCAGCTTAAAAGACGTCCTTAGCGAACAAAAGGGTTTCTTTTACTAGGAAACAGGCAAAGGTAAAGCATATATGGGGCCTTGGCAGTCCTACTACAATCCATGTCAACTTCAGCTTTGTTTTTCTCCTTTAACAAGACAGTCTTATTGCTGGCATTATGTGTACGGAAACATGAATGAATTACCAGCTCAATAACTGTCCCTTCCTCCGAAGGTAAGTCGGTAGCACCTGAACTGCCTACATGGCAGTTTGTAACACTGCACCTAAAGGAGAGTATAGAAAGCGAGTGCTCACTTAAAGCAAGTATGTAGAGCCATACACCAGGGATACCATTTTCAGGAATTATTATGCATCACTCTTGTCTAATTATTGCCAACCCCAAACTCTGCATGGTGAGATTATGCTTTGCTCCAGATTGTCTTGTCTTTTTTCCGCCTTTTATTACATTACCAGCGGATTTTTTTACATTGCGAACTGAAAAATATTTAAGTATGTGCTATTGGATTTCCTACAGTATACAACCAATTGCAAGAGGTAAATAATAAATAATTGCATTTGTCAGCTGCAGCAGATACCATTCTTCTAATTTGATTAGACCAAGTATACAGAATTGTGTCTTGAGGCTTCAAAAGTTTAAATCATACCTCTTTAATTCTATTATTTCCAACAGGTTTGTTGCAAAGGAGTTGTTTTTTAGGGTTGGGGGGTTGCTTGTTTGGGGTGGGTTTAATTTATTTTTTTTTTATCACTTTTTAAATTACAACAAAGAAGAATATGGAGGAGGGTAGGTGCTTCCAAGTGGTGGTATCATCTCTTTATCCCAAAACAAAGCAACCAATTTATCGTAGTGATGACTAATTTTGAATTGTAGGAGTGAGAGAGAAAGCCAAGAACAGAGATTTTTCTCCTTCTCCTCCACATAGTACAGAGCTGGGTGTCCCATCTCTCAACTGCAATCTTTCACTTGTCCCTCTTTCTGTAGATATGCTTGCATCTGTTTACTTATTAGTTATTTCGGAAGATTTCCCTTCCCTCCCCTTATTCTTTCAGTATGACAAATAGTCTGTTTGCAATAATTCAAATTTGCTAGTGCTTCTTTATTCATACACACACACCGGCATTTGTTATTTGTTTTATTTGTTTTTTTCCTTTTCTTTCTTTCTCTTTCTTTCTTTCTTTCTTTCTTTCTTTCTTTCTTTCTTTCTTTCTTTCTTTCTTTCTCAGGTCAGATATTTAAAGTGTTTGCGATAACATCTCCGACCTAGAGATTATTTTTCATTGGGCCTATTGTGAGCAGTCTCCGGCTTATTGCACTGCTGCAGAGACCAGTTTAGTCTACACAGACGTAACAAATGAACAACTTGTCCTCTGAAGACTCACCGCGGGATCCAATTAGTTCCTAAATCTTTTGCACAAGTTTTCTAATTATTTTCAAGAGTTGCGGCTTTTATAGGCTTCCCTAAACTCACCAAGAAATCGATTATTTTTAGGATTAAATGCTTCTTAAAATTAGTCGTACTGTTGCCCCCTTAAAACTAATTGATTGATCCTCTGGGCAACAGAACTTGCATGGGTTAGTGGGCTTCAGCAAGCCTTACTATCAGAAGATACACAGTGAAAAAAGAGACCCATTTAAAAACTTTAAATTTGAGTGTATCAACACAGGTTTGATTGTTGTGGTTTTGAGTTTGGTTTTGTTGGTTGGGTTTGGGGATTTTTTTATTTTTTTTTTTTTTCTAAAACGCTTAAAGGTAGGTATTCAAGCCAGTGTGTCACGTGACTCCTTCAGCCCTCTGACTCCTCGCAATGCAACCCTCTGAAACTTCGCCTCAGCCCTGCTCGGCTCCTTTCCCGGCCGGAGAGCCAAACGGACACAACAAAGTGGTTCTAGCTGAAAAAAACATTGCTACTTTAACAATATTTAAAGCCAAAGTGTTTGCAGCATTAAAAGTGTATAAATACTTCGGGAAGAGTGTTCCTTTAAGATAAGGAATGAATTTTATACACATTCATGTCATAATTTGCTAAATTTGATCAAACGTTTATAACTAAGCTAGTATGTATATGTATATACACACACATACACATTCAGAGTTCATATATTTCTAATTATCATCGATTCAAAAATAATTTATTTCAGAAGAATACTTCTTTGAATGCATGTCAGACATTGCAAAAATAACAAGTATCCGTGTAATAATGCACCTTGGTTTGTTGTGTTTGGTTTTTTTTTTCCTAATGTGTGCATATGCACTTAAATTTTACATTCATGCATATATACGTGTATATATATATATATATATGTATATATACCTATGCAAATTAAAGCATCTTCACCATCAGGCAGTGTTTTCAGGAAGACACCTTACGTCGTACTAATAATTTTTAAGTAGGCATGATAAGAATTCTGCCCCAAAATGGACATCACAATAGTGGCCGTTATGTTTAATTAAATACCCTGATCCTTTACATTTGAAAATACTGCTATTAAAGACAATATGATTGGAGAGAGGGGGCAAGGGGGAGAAAGGAGCATGTGAAAAATGGTGGACAACTGTAATAAGCAGTGCTCTGATCTCCCTGTAACTTTAAAGCCCCCAACATATTAATTTTAGTTAATAAAAGAGACAAAAGAACTATAAAGTATATATGAATTTAGCCTATTTTTTTTTTTTATTTCTGTGTGTTCATAGTAAACATTTTTTGTAAGTGACAAACACGGGCATATGACCACAGTATCACAATCAAGAAATTTTAAGACGACATTAACAATCACTCAAATTTATGCGTCATTTGCGCAACACAGGTTACATATTTGCAAGGTTTACCTATAAGTACAATAGGTATTAACATTTCACTACATTTAGAAAAAAAATAAAGGTGACCTGTTAGTGACCACATACATCAAAATATACACAACACAAACTGAAGGCATTCATTAATTTTGTCCCCTTCTGATTCATTTGAATGGGCAGTGCTGCAAACTGAAATAATCTTGTTATTTTAAATTACTCCGTACGCTGACTGCATTTTCTAAAACCCAATCTTTGGTCTAAAAGTAAACGAACAAACAAACAAACCAAACCAAAAAAAAAAAAAAAAAAAAAAAAAAAAGAACCCCAAAGAAAAAAAGCAGTTCAGTAAATAAAAGTATAAAATAATAAATGTCCAAAATGTAGTTCTTGGGCATCTTTCAGTATTAATTCTGCTTAAATACAAATTACGTTTTAAGACTTGTATAGTTTTCATAAATTTAGTGGTGGAGTGGTGTTTTTTTGTATTTATTTATTTCAAGGTCTGCACCTACCGACATATCCATGGTAACTTATAATACTGCAAACATGGACAATCTGGCGGCTTTTAGTGATAGAGTTAATGTACTTGATTTTTTTTTTTTTTTAATTGCAAAAGTAGTCACTATTTAGATACACATTCTACTATAATTTTGTCTTCCAAACTTCATAGTCTACAATGTAATCTCCCCACATTGCACCTTGCTGACACTCCTCACCTTGGTGGAATAATAAACAACCCTAAAGACTGAACAAACGTACAGAAAATGGGGGACTTAATAAAAAATACCTGGACTTTTTTTGTTGTTTGTTTTGCCTTTTTTTTTTTTTTTTTTTAATTATCATTTACAATGCAAATGTGTGTAAAATGTTCACTTACAGTCTGATCCCATGGATGTTAATGTATTAAAGGGTTTGAAGAAGACCCCTGATTTTGATGTGTGAAATAATCAGAAAGTCCTCCGGAAAGTCCCGTTGTAAAACTTGGCAAAGAAGGTCTTAAGGACTCACAGGGGAGAGTGGAGGGCGCCTGTGGCGACGTGGAGGACGAGGCTGCCCTGGCCGTCATTGAAGTGCTGCTTTGAGAAGTCATTGAAGGGTGAGGAACATGGGGGAAAAAGTAACTCGTCTGTCCTGCTAGGAGGTTTACAGAGCAGGGATTTAGGGAATAGGTGCCGGAGCAGGGAACTGACAAGCCACACGGCACTGAGGCGGCCAGAGCTGCTGCTGTGAGGTGATGAGTGGCATAAGGTATCTCTCCATTGACTAGTCTATCAACACTTAACCCATTAGACGTGGAAAAGGAGTGGTTGTTTCCCAAGGAGTTTTGAGTCAACACTGAGCTGTAGGGCATGGGGTGGCTGGGGTAGGCGGACGTGGTTCCGTTGTAACTCAAAGTGCTGCTGGCCCGGGGGTGGTGTAGGGAGAGGAAGGGGGACATAGGCCAATACAAGGATCCTGCCCTATCCATGAATGTCAGTCCGGTGGATGTTAGTCGGGCGCCCCGCTTGAAGGCCAGCTTGGCCCGCGAGGTGGTGGAACGCCGGCGGAGTTTGCCGGTGGTGCCCCCGATGAAAACGTCGTCGCTGGAGGGGTCCAGCATCCAGTAGTTCCCTTTGCCCGGGTCGTCGTAGTGGCGAGGCACCTTGACGAAGCACTTATTGAGGGAGAGGTTGTGGCGAATGGAGTTCTGCCAGCCCTGCTTGTTCTCCCGGTAGTAGGGGAAGTTCTTCATGATGAATTCGTAGATGCCATTGAGCGTGAGGCGCTTCTCGGGGCTCTGCCGGATGGCCATCATGATGAGCGCATTGTAGCTGAACGGCGGCTTCTCGTACTTGCCGTTCTTCTTCTCCCCTTCCTTCCCGCTCTCCCCGTCCTTGGTCCCCTCCACCGCCCCCTTCTTCTCCTCCGCCGCCTTCTCCTTCTCCTCCAGCTCCGCCGCCGCCGCTCCCGCATCGCCTTTGCCCGCCAGCATGTCCGCCTTGGCCACCTCCAGGGCGCCGGAGGCGGTAGGGGCGGCGGGTGGCGTCAGGAGAAGCTGGCCCTTCTCTTCGTCCTCCTCCTCGGCCGCGGCGGCTCGTTGGGGCTGCTGAGGTTGCGGGTGATGGTGATGGTGGTGGTGGTGGTGATGATGGTGGGGGTGGTGGCTGTTGTGGTGGCTGTGGCTGCTGTGGTTGTTGTCGCTCTGGACGGCTTCGGGCACCAGGCTGTTTATGCTAAAGGAGGATTTCGGCAGCATTTTCACTTCCTTCCTATCTCCCATGTCCAACATCACACACTAGTCTGAGGGGGAAAGTTGCAGCGGCCGAGGGAGCAGCGCTTAGGGCGGCGGCGAAGGCGACGGCGGCCGAGGTGGCGGAGGTAGCCGAGGCAGCAGAGGCAGCAGCGGCAGCACCACCGGCGGCGGCAGCGCAGTTGGACCGCAGTCTCAAGCGCTGGCAAGTCATGTAGCAAGGACAGGAACCGCCGGGGAGGGAAAAAAATAATAGTAATAATAATCACCAACCAGATAAAATCAAACCGAGTCAGAGCGAAGTTAAAAAAAAAAAAAAAAAAAAAAAAAAAAGAAGAAAAAAGGGGAAAAAAAACCCTCGTAAAACCCAACAACAACAACAACAACAACAAAAAAGCAAAACAACATACAAACACACACACAAAAAAAAAAAAAAAAAAAAAAGCTACTTCATGGTGCCCGGTTCCCCCGGCAAGGCAGAGCAGGGGGGAGGAAGGAGCAGCCGCAGCCGCGGGTCGGCGAGGAGCGAGCGGAGACGGGCTATACAGACCGCCCTGGCCGCAATTAATTTCAGAGCTGCAGACACGCACCGGGGCTGTAAAAAATTTTTTGGTTTAACCTTTCCCACCGGCCACCCAATCAGGGCCGGCGGCGTGCCGGCGCGTCGGCTCTCCCGCCGGCCAATGGCGGCGCGCCGCTCCGCCTCTCCAGCTCCTGCCCGTCCGCTTGTCGTCGGCCCTCCCCTGCCGACGCCGCGGCGGCTCCCGCGGCGCAGGGATACCGGTGCAGAGGCGCATCACACCGACAGTTTGTGCGGGACTCCGCCCCCCAAGTGCTGCTCCCCCCTCCCTCCCCGCCGACCGTCGCTTCAAGAACAAATCCCTTCACTCCAAACAAACAGCGCCCGTCCTACGGCTGCGGGCCCCGCCGGTTTTCCTACTCCGTAGTTTCACCGGTGGACTAAAGTTGCTCCGTCTCTTTTTGCCCCCTCCCCTGTCAGCGAAGGAGGCGGGTTGGGAGGCCGGGTGGGTGAGAAGGCCGTGGCTCACTGGCGCGGGGGTACTACTTTGCGGAACCGAAGTCACTCAGCGAGTTATTTTTTCTAGGCCCCGGCCTCGGTTATTGGTATTTATTATTTTAACAAGAGAGAGAAAAAAAAAAAATTCATCCGGAGGAAACACAGACGACGGGGTGGGTCTCAGGCCGCCACGGACCCGCGGTCCTGCAGCGGCCCGAGGCCGTGCGGGAGGCAGACCACTGCCCGCGGCCTGCCGCAGAGGACGTTCTCCTCCGACCCGTTTCTCTCCGTGTCTTCCACGCTCCGAACTGTGAGTTGGGAAGGCACGAAATGAGCAAAGGCTTTCCTCTCTCTACTCTCTCTCCGTGTCTCCGGCAGCCGGGCGCGGCGCCAGGCCCGCTGCGGAGCCGAGCTGCGCACTTCCCTGACCGCTGAGCCTGCCCTAGCCCCGCGCAGTTCCCGCTCGCTCGCCGCTTGCTCTGAGAGGTCGTCGGAGTCCTTATGAGTCCACCTTTGATCTGTCAGAGTAGTTTCAGCCAGAAAAGCGCAGGCCGTGTGTCAGGTGTAAAAGAAAAAAACCAAACAAACAAACCAAACAACAAACCTATTAAATATATATTGCGATTTCTTGGCGCCCAGCGGTGTCTGCCTACAGGATTTCGGTCCTTCGGGTTTTTGACTTGCTGGGGGAGGGGATGGGGGGTTGTGTGTGGGGAGGGAATGCAACGTTTTGGGTGCTCTTGGGGCAAATAAAACGGTCTGGTACCGTCCCTGTCGTCCTTTAAACCTATGTGGTGGTAGATACTCAGTTTTACGGCTACAGTTTTCCGTGACCAAGGATCTGAGTGTTAATCGTCCTCATTATATCGTTTCTTACTGTGAGCATGGGAAAAGAAAAAAAAAATCAGCCCTGAGACAAAGCGAAATAAATCGCGCAGTTCTCTTGCTCGGGAAACAGAAGGGGAAATGTAATGGATTGAGACCGTGCTGATCACATTCAGACCGGAGCTGTAGGCACAGGCAACGTACAGCGCCGCGTTAAGCTCCTGAAAGTTTATGTTTGTGCTGCAGGAAAAAATGTAACGTAGAAAGAAGTGAACCTCAACCCCAGCTAAAACGTTTTGTCCCCCGGAAAAGCAGATCTCAGAGTAGTAAACGTGGTTCTATGTAGATGCGAGTTTTATATATGTATATGTGTGTGTGAGAGGGAGGGAGGGAGAGCGACTGTGAGAAAGAGAGAGTACATAACGAGAACAATTACAATGAACCGGTAATAAACAATTGCAATTGGGAATGGCATGAACTTTGTGCATTGGATTAACCTCGAATGACCTTACCACAATTGTATTTATTTATCCAATTTCATAACAGGTTGTTACTGACAGAAAAAAAAAAAAAAAGTCAATGGTCAACCACGCTTATGTTTTACTTTTTTTTTTTTTTTTTTTAATACTGTTTGAATAATCATATCTATTTGTAATTATTTCATTGCTCAAAATAGAAATCAATGTATGGGAATTATCGAGGAACAGTGCCATGTGGAGGATAAGACTTGATGCTACCATGGCAAGGGGTAAGATGAAAGGTAAGATTCCTGCATATTGTTATGATTATGATGATCATTAACTAATATGTGTCACTATGTTGCACTAGGATCCCATTAGGATGGCTGGGCCCAGTGCATTTTCCTACTCGGTCTAGCATGTAATGATTCGGTGTAACCGGATTCTTGAGAAAGGACAGGTTACGTAAACATTTACTGATGTGGAGTAACTATACTATTTGTACTCTGATATGCAGGAAGGAAAGTGTTGATTAACACAGAAGGAAAAAAAAAAGCGAAATTAGCTGATTGCATGCTCATAAGTGCAAGCTGTCATTGAACTGCTTTTAAAATAGACACAGCTGGGTGTTTGTGTTGAAAAATTTCTTGTGTTTTTGCTAATACTGAAATAAGCATGATTTTGTATACCAAACATTTTCAGATCATTAAAATTTGTAATCTGTGCTGGTTTTAAACACAAAGAAAAGAAACAGATTCATTTCGCTGTAAAATTTGCTGATATTATATTAACTCAATCAGGTCTGTACAAATGGTGTATTGTGCCTTATCAAATCTCTTTGATCCATTTAATACACAAGTGCCAAACGTGTGTATTGTTTGTTAACATTGAACGTTTTATTCAAATCCCAGCCCTGCAGCAAACTGAAGGATTTCTCGTTTAATGTAACACTGACATTGCTTGTTGAAATTTTAATGCCTTGAGGTGTTTCTTGGGTCAAAGCTGAGTTTACTTTGTGGTGTGATCAGGGATGAAATTGTATCAAGGAAAAAAATAAGCATTTTATCTTTTTTTTTTTTTTCATTTCTGAGCAAAGGGCTAACACCGAAAGAATAACTCTTTTAAAAACGTTTCCTGCTCTAAATTTAACATTTAGCCATTTGCCACGGGTGCAGAATAAAAGCTCTGTGCACAAACTTAGGATTTACTTTTTTCTTTTCTTTTTCTTTCTTTTTTTTTTTTTTTTTTAATGCCGTGAATATACAATTCTACCAAAAAAGGAAATGTTGCAGACAATATGCAGTACATAACTTTCTAAGAGCATTAAGATTAATTCACTGTTTACAGGACAGAAGAGGATGTGTGAGAGAAGCCACACCAATTATTATTTCTGCTGGACTTTTATTTTCGAGTCCTTTTATTTTTTCTTCTCTTTTCTTTTGCATAAATATATCCGTTTATAAAATCCAACATACTTACTTTGGAAGTACGAGAGTCTTGCCCTAACACTGTCTTCCCTGAGTTCTGCCCTGGACACGAGTCCTGTCCACTTCAGTGGTAGCTTGTGCATGAGCGGCGGATTTGACCCTTCGGCTCTGGCTAAACTCGAATTCTTGTAAGTAAGTCGCTCATGGCAGCATTTTCTAACAGGGATCTGGAGATGAAGCTTGTACTTGGAACGGAAGCGCACGGCCCCATCCCTGCGAAACACGGGTGTGTGTGCAGAGGGGACCCGGCTCTCTGAGGAGTGTGGATGCTCCCTCACCTGCGCTCCCTCCTGAGCCGTGGCCCCGTCTCATTGTGAGGCAGGGATGGGCCAAGAGTGTCCAACTCTGGGGTCAGGACGGGGGTGAATAGCTGAGCAGAAACATCCTGGCTGAAGTGCGATCTCTGTGCAGCAATAGGATATAACTCTTGTGGATAGTGTTTCAGCTGCATACTTTCTCCATCGCATTTTGTTTTATTTTATTTTTAATTAAAGACCAAAGGAAAAATGGACCCTCGCCACTTTAAAGTCAATGGATATGGCATACCCCCTGCCACTCCCCAGCTCTAGCCTTCAATCCCCCTTCACACGGGTATAGCGGCTCTGTACTCTTAGGCTCTTTCAAGGGGTTAAGCTGCTAAAATGTACTGACAGCTTAAGAAATGAATGAGAGTTTTTTCAGCCATGAATAAAGGGTATTTAACAACCACGCTTCGATGGCATCATGATTCCATGAAACAAATCAGGACACTTTGGTTTAACAATCAGTAATATCACATTCGGTGCAGTAAATGCCTGGATGTACACATCTCTTATTCTATTTCACCTTGACTCTAAGCATTCCTTATTTATTCCAGGTTATCTGTGCAATTAAGGTAAGGGCTGCTCACCAGACACTGATATCCCGCTGCTAAGGCATGGCGGATGGGGACGGAGCGGTGCGCTAACAAAGAGAAAGAGGTAGTCAAACATTTTGAAGAAGGGTGAATGGGACTGAAGGTGGATGGTTGAATGGAGGCAAAGAGGGAGAGGAAGAAGCATTAAACGGTCCACATTTCTTTATCTGCATTTGTTGATTTAATTTGAGGTGTCCCTTTCTAGTCAACTTCCAGTTAATCCTCAACAGTTTGTAGTGGTGCTGACGTTTAGTGATTCGAAGTTAGTCTGTTTAGCCTGCTGTAACCTTCTTCCATGGTTTTTGGTTACAGGTTATACGATTAGAATTGCGAGAACAGTAGTGAACTAAACTTCCCAGTAAGAGGTCTTCACACCAGGGAAGTGTTACTTTGCTGCAGCAGCCCTGCCTCGTCAGTCATTAGGAAGCTGCAGGTTGTCAGAAGCTTCTCTTGCGCGCACACACGCGCAGACACACACATACAAAACCACAGCACTAAAACTAAATTAAGAAGCCGATGATTAAGACAAGCGTCTACAAGGCCTGTCATTTCAGCATCCTTCCATCATAACATTGTGGCACCGAGAAATTTGCTTGAAAACCCTGGAAAAAATGTCAATGGGAGAGCCTCGTGTTTCAGATAGCATAGATGTTAACACCAGATAGAGCATGGGAACTGCCTCAGATGCAAGATAGTATTTCGCAGAGAAGAGAAGCACTGCAGAGACCTTTGGGCTATCCGCGCACTCCCTAAACTCTGGTAAGTATTTCTCCCTTCTATTGCAGCGGGTACGCAGGCACTGTGTGACTGGAACTGGACCGGGTTTGAAATCTGCAGCTATGTTCCCTTTGGAGACTTTGGGAAACTCCCCCTAAAGATAGATCTGTAATGAAAAGTCCCTACTGGATGACTAATGGTTATTGGCACTCAGTGCCCCTTTAAGGAGAACAGCACATATTGTGCCGAAGACCTTGCAAGCACCCTTTAAATACAAACATTTTTAAGTCCCCCTCCCGTGCATCCCCACCCCTGTTGTTTTCGGGCTACTGGTGTTGTATCTCCGCTTCTCCTTCCACCCCCCAACACCCCTTAAACTGTCTAGTCTTCCCTCCCCCCACACCCATTCAGAACTAATTTTTCAGTTGCTTAAATGTTTCAAGAAGAGCTACATTTCTCCATCCGATTATCTTTTGAGAAGCTGAAATGTACTATAAAGACATAAGAACTGCCAGCAGGGTACTGTATGCCTTTGAGAAGCCTTCGAGGCTAGGGGAAAGGTAGCGTTAAAACATTAACCAACTAGGTGCAAAGGGTTTCCATCCTGTTGAACTTCGGGAAGTTTATTGGACGGAGTTTCTTGGACGTGGAAATGGGTAACAGTGGCTGTAGGGGACAGAAAGCTTTGCTGATGTCGTAAGTGTAAGACAAGATAAAACAATGACAGAAACAGATCCAAGTAAACAGTGGAGTATACATTTCACACGGTGGCTACGTTGGGCGGAGAGGTCTGAATTAAATCGCCTTAATTAAAAGCTGAAGATTTTATTTATTTACGCATGTACCTATAGAATTCCATCCATAGAACACTTATCTAGAGAGTGCAGAGCATCCGCTAGATTTGCTGCTTTCAGCTAACACTGCCAGAATTTTTCAGGCCAGAATATTTTTACACTCTCTGCTAACTTTAACGCTAAGACATGCGGCTTTTTAGATCCTAAATGCCACTATTATTTTTTATGTCAGCGTGCATAAGAAAGCCGTTACACCTGCCCAGGTAATATGTGTTATGCACGGAGTTATGCAGACAACAATAATAAAATATCAGGGGAGAAATGTACAATAAAAAACCTTATACTGTTCTTGATTTTTAAATACATAATTTATTTTTCTTCTGTGTTTATTGTTGAAACACTCTTGGCCAACATAGCGCTTTTGCAGAAGTTATCAGATTGAGTTAAAGAATCAGGAAATAAAATACAAGGAAAGACTTAGAGAAAAAACAGAGATAAAACCCCAAAACAAAACCTCAAACCCACCCACAAATAATGTTTTAAGAGATTTCTATCTGCTTTTTGACTCCTAAGAAACTGTTGCTGGAATATTTTCATGGTGTTGTTCTAAAGCTCTTAGCCTCTTATAAACGTATTCTTTGGCAAATGACACATGTATCTGGTTCTGTAGTTTTTCGTTAACTCCAGAGAAAAGACGGGCCCCCCTTCCTGGCCTTCTTCACCTCCTCCAGCATAAAGAGACAGACACAGTCTCTCTTGCAGTGCTGGTTCACCCCAGTACTCTGAAGAAGGCCGCCGGGCTTGAGGGGCACTGGAGCCCGGGGGTGCCGATCCGTCCTACCCGGCTGCGCCGCTGCCTGCCCGGTGCCGCTCCGTCCCACCTCTCTTCGCGCAACGCACCTCCACCGCACCCCTCGGCTCGGTGGAATCTCGGGCTCTGCAAGATCAGCTGCGGATCCAATTTTTAGGGCCTACAAAAGCGCAACATCCACTCTTATCATCCCCCCCTCCCCCGTCCAGGGGGCCCCTTGTAACCATAGCAAAACGCCCGATGTAGCACAAAAGCCATAAACAGCTATGCACCCCTCTAGAAGAAGGCGTTTGGCAACCCTCGGAGCAAAGCCGATTTTAGCTTTCTCCGTGCTTGGGGCTCAGGAGGGAGGAGGAGGTGCCGGAGCGGAGTGCCGGTGCTCGGTAGCGGCGGGACTTGCACTTTGCGGGTGTCGGCGTGACGGGGTTTTCTCTAGCTCCGAGGAGGCTGCCCGGGAAGCAGACTTTTCTCTCTCCTTGGTCTCTTCGCATGAGTAGGGCTCGCAGGATTTGCCTCTTTATGTAGGTTGTTCTGAACACTTTTTATTTCGGGCAGGGTGGTCTTTCTTTTTTCTTTTCTTTTCTTTTCTTTTCTTTTCTTTTCTTTTCTTTTCTTTTCTTTTCTTTTCTTTTCTTTTCT
>JAOEGS010002990.1:0-13631 GCA_025447755.1 Corythornis vintsioides | reverse complement strand
TATTTCATTTATAAAAATATTTTGTTCTCTCAAAGATATCAGTCAGCAACCTTAAAATTAATCTCATGCTATGCATTGTATTATATAAAAGAAAATTTCCAACTTTCTAAGATGTTTGCAAAAAAAAAAAAACAACCCAACAAAACCAATCATAACAAAAATGGCTCTTCTCTCCATTATTTCACTCCAGTGAAATGAGGTCATTATGAGGTCATTCAAATTTCAAATTTATCACTCATGAAATTTATTTTGACCAAAGCATCTTCTATTACCTTGATCAAAAGCAAGATGAATTCACTGTCTGCCAAAAGTTTGCATTTGAATAAGTCAAAAATGCCTTAGTCATTCAAAGAGTACTTATTTTCAAGCCAGATATTGCTAGCTAAGCACCATCTTAGCGTCACCCTTAAAGAAATTTCCACTATACAAACTGTTTTACACATACACAAATCAAATGTTTTCTATTCACTTAATATCTCCTATGCACTTGAGATGTCCATGTCCTTGTGCTCATTTTCACTGATAAGAATATAGAAAGATTTGTCTATAAAGTCCTTTTTACTACCTGGTTAAAAAAAAAAATTACTCTCACAGTCTAAAGAGGATCATGAGTGAATCTGTTGGTCTATATGACTAATCATTCTAATCATACAGTGTAATTCATAGGGAACTTTGCCTAGATTTGCTTTTTAAACTATGATTTCTGACTCAGCTTGAAGACTTAACTGAAACTTTACTTCTCCAAAGAAATCACATAATTAAAACTGAATTTAGGAAAAATAATTTATAAATTATTACTTGAAAGGGCTTTATCAGGATCCTAGAAGATCATCCTAAATTAAAAAACAAGACTAGAAATCCTCCCTTTCCTCCTTCTGTCTTGTATGAACATACAGAAGATAAAAACTTGCAGATTTGCCAAGACCTTCTCCTTCCACCGTTCCTTTATTACAATTATTAACATATTTCCTCATTCATAGAAAGTAAGAAAATTATGAAAAAAAAAAAAAAAAAAAAAAAGGAAAGTTAAGAAATCAATGTTGCTTCCTTTAATTTTCTTCTTTGGAAGTTCACAGAAAGTAGATAACTTCCCAGATGTAAACATTTGATATTTTGGTAATAAATTTTGCAGTTTTTCTCAAGCTTTATTTTAAGGGTACTGGCTAGTTTTTCCAGATCTATTCTCCTTATCTGTAGAATTTTGCTTCTGTAACAGATGACTGAAAGACGTGTGTTTGGTTTCTTACTGTGGGAATCTTCATGATTGGATCCTGTTAGAAGCTGCTGTGAATTGCCTGCAGACTTCTGTCTTATCTATCAGACATGAGGCAGCTCCTCAGCATGGACTTGAAATATGAAATTGTTCTTGTTTCATCAGAAGCAATTTGATGTATTGTTTCTCAGTGAAATGTATTAGATAAGGCTGCTTGAAAAGCCCACCACCCATGACTGAACATATCAAAACATTTGTTTTGATTTAAAAATACCAGTGTTCTTTTAGAAATGCCCTTGACCCTTTAAAAAAAATGTTTGAAAATAGTAGGTAGAAATATTTCAAATTAGCCTAAATGCCAAAGTTAAAGTTTATAGACATTTTTGGTAATTAAAAAATTTTAGCTGTCCTGAATTGCCATAAGAAAAATAACTTGTTCAAATAGATTTAATTCAGAATGGCCAGTGGCTGCAAAGAGGGATGCTGTCCTAATTTCCAATATATGGTACAGTAACGAAGGATGATTGAACTAGTGCTTCTGTAATTGTTTTAGCTTTCCTCCTTACTAGAAAAGAGCAACTGTAGACTGAACTGATTTCTTCAGAGCTGAAGAAAGGACTTATTCTCAGATCACAAAAGACTGAGCCAGTGCTTGTAAAATTCCTTTGACAGCTTTAGAAAAGTGATGTGATTTAATCTTTTTTCAACTAAGGGTTGCTTCTTAGGGGCTTTTGATTCTCCAGAAGACACCTGATGATACAGAATTAGTTTATGCATAAACTAGCATGGGCTTTTTAATAGTCACCGTGCTACCTTGCTGCAACAGCATCGTAAGTCAAGACTATTAGACATAATTAACTGTAACTTCTAAATATTTCGTATTCATTCTGTGCCTCTTCTCACCTACAGAACTTGTATTGCATGTGAGGCAGTCAACTAAAGCTAGTTTACAGGGTTGTGATGCCTATAAAATTGTGCAAGCTCTCACAGAAAGCCCTTGACAGAAATTGGGATTCATTGTTTTCTCCTGAAAGGAGAAGCACCTCCCCCATCAGAGCTGAGAGACTAAATACTTCTGACACTAAAACATAAAAAAAAACCCAAAACCACCAACAACAAAAATGCATTGTGGTAGGGAACTGAATGCTTTAGGAAAATGCTGGAATGACAACTCAAGGAAGTATCCACATTGTAAAAGTAACAGGTTTATATTAGGTTTAATATAGCAGAGAAATCTGTGCAGCTGGTACTGTCTGACAAACATCCCTCAGCTTTTCCAGGGGAAACACATCTAAAGGCAAGAGTGAAGTTGAGTCTTGATGAGCATTTAGGCTTAGGCTTCTGAGCAAAGACTGTCAACAAGAAAAGTACTCTTGCCAACTGTAGTGGTGTTTTTGCAAGACCACTAAACATAATTTTTTTTTCTGTCCGAATATAGCCTTTCTTACATTTCTCATTCTTACCATATGGATATAATCTGCTGTTCTGAATATTTAACAGTGCAATGTAAGTATATAGAAATATGTTCAGAGGCCCTCTCATATCTGTACAGGCATCTCCAGAATCAACTACTGCAAAAATACTACACATATCTTTAGAGTGAAACACTAAAGATAATTCACCTCAGCATGAATATATAAACCACATGCATCCTATTTATCACTGTTAAGATAAATTAATAAACATTAGAATGAGAAGTACAAAAAAATAACCAAGTGGCTTTCTTGCTTAGACTTATGTCTAAGGATAGTGTCATATTCCATTTATTAATAACAGGGGCTTCTTTTAAACAGTGTTACAATAACTTTTCTAGTAAAAGAGAAAGAGCTATCAGAAATATTAAATATCAAATGAGCCACACCTAGCAAGCCTAAAGAAAAGGTTTAGAAAACTGCAAGACTTAACCAATTCACTCAATAGTCATCAGCTGCATGACCTGAAAGGAGTGTTTTAGCCTCCTTTTGTGAAGAGTCTGGCTCCATCCTCCCTACACTCATCCTTTACATATTTATAGACATTGATGAGGTCCCCCCCAGTCTCTCCAGCCCCAGCTCTCAGCCTCTCCTCATAAGGGAGATGCTCCACTCCCTTAATCATCTTGGTGGCCCTGCACTGGACTCTCTCCAGTAAATCTCTGTCCTTCTTGAACTGGGGTGCCCAATCCGCATTTCTTAAGCTTGGCTGCGAGGATACCATGGGAGGCACTAATACCACATCCACTGCCCTCCCCTCATCTATCCAAATACTTGTGCCATCATAAAAGGCTATCAGATTAGTGAAGCATGACTTCCCCTTACTGAATCCATGTTGACTACTTGTGATAAGCCTCCTTTCCTCCACATGCTTGAATGGTGGCAGGAACAAGCTGTTCCATCACCTTTCCAGGGATGGAGGTGAGGCTGACTGGCCTGTAGTTACCTGGGTCCTCCTTTTTGAAGACTGGGACAACACTGGCTTTCCTCCAGTTCTCAGGCACTTCTTCTGTTCTTCAGGAGCTTTAAAAAATTACGGAGAGTGGCCTGGCAATGACCTCTGCCATCTCCCTCAGCACTTGTGGGTGTATCCTATCGGATCATTGATGTTAAATCTCAGCTCACATGCAGCATACACTACTGATGAGGTGATAGCAATGACCATATTTAGAGTTAAACTCAATTTGGCTTGGCAAGCTGTGTTAATTGTATGTTCCAGTTGCCCTAATTTGCCTAGCATTTTGAGTAAATTAATTCCTTAAAGTGAAAGGAGAATGTGTTTCAAGCATTTGCGAGGTTTTTATGCAATATGGTGCATATTCTTTTTACTATATTTGAACAGAAAAAGTTCTGTTCACAATCAAAAAGACAAAAAGCAGTAGAGTATATTGTATTTCTCTTGATCATATCAAACCAAAGAGACTCCCAGAAATTCTCAGATGCTTCTCAGAAACATCATCCACACAAGGAGCACAGCTCAGCATGCCGAGTGGCTGAGGGACCTCATCCCTGCAAGTAAGAGTCCTCACAAAGTCACAGTTTAAGTGCTTCTGAGAACCTAGCTTAGCTCTTTGGCATACCACAAGTATGCAGCCGTTTTGTTAAAAAGTCCCAGCTGTATAGTAATCAGTACACATTTTAATCCATCCATTTTCTGCTATGAAACTGCAGTGGAGAGGAATAGATAATTTTAACAAGCATCCACTGCATTCACTTATAATCATCACTTGAGCCAGTTTCTGTAGGTGATAAACCAGTATACCACACAGAAATGCAACAAGACTGTGAAATCTTTGCTCACTAACACAGATGAGAGGGGGATTTACTGAAGACAGATGACATAAAAAGTAGTCGAGTGCTAAGGATGTCACCCATGCCTAAACTACTATTCAGAATTAAATTTTTGTTGTAAATAAGACAAGAGCTAGGTTGCTACATAGCATATATCTTTCTGCCCTCCAATACTGCAGCCATGTTCATCCCTAAGAGTAAAGATCAACCCTTGGTATTATACAGACATTCAATCTGTATATTTTGCAACTGAATGTCTGTGGGTGTGTGTTGTTTTTTGTTTGGTTGGGTTATTTTTTTGTTCTGTTTTGTGTTTTTTTGTTTGTTTTGTTTGTGTGTGTGGGTTTTTGGTTTGGTTTTTTTATAAGTCAATAGGAAAACCTAGGAAAAGGTTTCAGTAAGATCTACTTTTTAAAGCATTATCCTTAGGCAGTAGAGCATTAGACTATAACCATCTGTAAAACAGTGTCTGACAAAATGGTCTGTTACTTATCTACACAATGATATCCCATGCTTGCCAATATCTAATGGGGGTATTTCTACTTCTCATTGAAGTGCTTTTCATTTATCCTCTGAAAATGAAAATCTTTACATTTCTAAAGCTGAAAACAGTTGAAACAGATTATTCTGTCCGTACATGTAAAAACAGATTATCTGTCTTTGAGGTACCCTCTCTATTCACCTGGATATATTGTGCAACCCATCCTTTGCAAAAAAGTAGAAATGCAAAAACAGTAATGCTGGTAATATTAATAAAAAGATTAGTGTAATTAATTGATGAAAACTGGAAATTGTGACTTTTAAAGTATTCTAACAGAAGTAGCAAAATTTACAACAATAAAGTTAGTTAGCCCATTATTTGCGTTTTATAGAAATCTGCACAACCACTGTCATCTCAATGATCATAAAAAAAACCCTATTAATTTCACCTCTGTGCTGTCTGTAAACAAATGTGTTTCTCACGTAAAAAATACAGTTAAATTTAAAATAAAGAAAAAAATCTACTGGAGACTGGATTGTTAATCAAGAAATAGAAAATTATTACAATATTCCTGGTTGCTTACTCCAAAAAGAAACTGAAAATATTAAGTAGACCTCATATGTAATTTCATATAAATGATATATTTTTTAAATTGTCACAATACATATTAGTAAAAGCTTATATTTCAATACTCTCTAAATTCCGTTCTAAAAATAAATCTGAGAAGTACTTTAATATTAATTATTTGAGAATTTTTTTTAGATCTGTATTTATAGAAAATTGTTAGGATGAAGGTTGGACTTGATGATCCTAGAGGTCCTTTCCAACCATAATAAGGATTCTATGATTCTACTTATGAAAAATATATTTTTAAATAAAGCATTCATTTATATAACTCATTAACAAATTGCTTTAATCTCTATGGTTTTGAGAGGAAATACTTGTATTCAATGAGTTAAAACTATGGTTTGAACAGATATAAAGGATCTAAAAAAAAGATAGATATGCAGTTCCTAATCCATACTGAAATCAATAGGGTCTATGCTTACCAACATATGCAGACATATATAAATCTATTTCTGAATTTCAACAATTTGGAAGAAAACATTATTATCAATATATATGAATGAAATTTTGTTCTTGATTTGGGGAATTTGATTCACATCTGCTCAAGCAAGTGAGAAAGGCACTCCTTCTTATTGATTTTCCAACAGACCACATACAAATTTCAGCTTGTCTTACACAGCAGCACTACAATCTGCTTGAAGAAGTGCTGTATATTAAGGTTCCTAATGCAAGGCAAAAAAAACCCAACCCAACCCAACAAGCACTGCAAAAAATCCACCCACCCCCAGAAAGGAAAAAAAAAAAAATAAAAAATCTCAACACTTCAGAGCATTCTACAAAACATTTTCTGGTTTGATATCTGTCTACATGGATTAGTTAAAAGGGAAATTTCTAAGGATTCTGAGAAACATTTTAAAAAAAGAAAGTACATGGGGAAAAAAGTGCCATTTGTGCTTCATGCTGTTATGTCTATTGGGTTTTAGAGACTGATGTTTTTAGATACTGTTAATTATTGCTTAAGGATTTCACTCTTTCATTCCTTTGATTTGACTGCACTTCAATTATAGGAGTACTTCCTTGGGAAGTCATGTGTGACATACAACCACAAATACCTGGCATCTTTTCCAAAGCATGAGCCATGGTGCATCTTCTAAACTACACAAGCATATAAACTGCATCTTGAGAATCTGAAAAGTGCTTAAAAATCAATAATTAAGTGTTTTGTATGAGCATCATCAACCCTTTAGTGATGGCTTAAGAGGACTTT
The DNA here is from genome assembly GCA_025447755.1 of Corythornis vintsioides. Lineage (NCBI taxonomy): Eukaryota > Metazoa > Chordata > Aves > Coraciiformes > Alcedinidae > Corythornis > Corythornis vintsioides. The sequence goes on along the minus strand of JAOEGS010002990.1, from coordinate 6,840 downwards.
AAAAAAAGGTCATTGTGTAATGCTTGAGAATGTGTAACTCCTCTCACCTTCAGCATTAAAACACCTCTTCATCTCAAAAATAATTGCATAATAATTGCACATGAAGCAAATAGTTTACTTCCATGTATAGATATTGCGTATCAAAATAGTGTTCCTTGAAGGACAACTAAAAATTTAGTGAAGTTACGAGACACATGGCACATGACAAATTTTGGTATATTGCCTTTGGAAACAATATAATCCCCATATATTTCAAGTCTAATTCTATAAAAGACTAAAGTTCTCAGAAATCAGTTTGCTTCATCACACTGTAGCTGACAAATGACCTCAAAATAGATGGAAACTAGTCCACTTCAGATGATAGTAACTTGTTTTCATCTCAACACCATAGCTTTTTAAACACATGCACGTGAAGTTACAGAATGGGTTTGTTTTTCCCAAAACAAGACATAACAAGCTGTAATCAGCAGTGGTGTGGACATGATTCCTACCTCTCTGGAGAAGGCTTTAAGGTTTACTGGACTGATTGCACATTACTACTTTGGCAGAAGAATACAGTTTCTGGATGCCAGTTAAGCTTTATTGTATAGTGACTTTTCAGCTGCTTTTTCAGTTCTAGACATTCAGAGAGACATAATTCTGGGTAACTGAAGTAAGAAGGAAAGAAAATACCTATTCTATGGACTTCCTCTAAACAAACAGAACAGAGAAGTAGAAATTGGTAATTTTCTTATTTGGGAACTAATCTACCACTATCCACTTTAAGTTACCAAGTTTATTTGATCTGTCCTTTAGATATTCATGTAAAGCCACAATAAGTTACTGGAAACATTTGTTAACTTCAGGAGAGTTTGATCACAATGAAAAGAAACCTTTATATGTTTCAAAGAGGTAGAAAGACCTTCACAACTGTTATCTCACCCATCCAAGTTGAGAGAAAGAAACAATGAGTCTGTATGCTGCTCCTAGAATAACATACATAATGCATCTCAGCCAAAATGGAGATGCTGTACACACTCTTTGCAAATGATGTAAATTTACTTTGGCCAATTTACTGCTGCCCACAGAACACAGACTCATTCAAGGCTTTTTCAATGTCAAAGATCAAGCTAGCTGTAACTGCAAGAGCTGCAGGTTACCTTTGAAAAAATGAAATATCTTGCCGCAAATCTAACCTGAAAACCTTCCACTTTCCTTGGTTTCAGTGAGACCTTTAATTTCATTTTACTTCAGAGTGTTTTGCTAGTTAATTAAATGCAACGTGGTAATGCAAAGTCCAACAGAGATCTTTTGCAAGTAGTATTCTTTAGTTAGAGAAACTGTGTCTGAGATGCTAGTAGCTTCTTCAGTATGCAGCAGCCTCCAGCATCTGGAGCTGGTGTGACAACATGTATGGAGACAGGGTATGACTGTAACCTGAACCTTGGTATAGATCTGTCTACTTCCTATGTTATCATTATTTTCATGTCTCTCCACTGCATGCTGTATCTCACTTTACTCTTACTTTCTTTATATTGATGGAGACTTTGAAAGCCAAAAACCACTATAAGGGCAGGAAATGCAAAGTGTGGTCAATTTCTGCAACTTATTATAAAATAAAATTGCTCATTACCCATTGTGTAAGATGAGGTTTCATTTATCAATTCAGAGAAGCATCATCATACCAGAAAAATCTATAATATATTGCTACTTTCAACAACAAAAAGGGGAAAAGAAAAACACAAACAAAACAAAAGGGCAGAAATAGATAAACAATCTTTTCCTCTATTTTCTGTAAAAGTATTCATTACTCCACAAAGGATACATCTACAACTGCAAATAGCCATGAACTTCTCCTTATCAAGCAGATATCATTTTAGACAGACTCCACAACAATACCTCTAGTAGGTTCATCATTTTTATGTGCTGGAGTGTGGGTATTCCTGTTTCCTACACTGCTTTTTAAGGTAGATACCTCTACTTATATCTTTGTAAAGGAATCCTGCATATTCAATAAAATTAACATTAATATATCTTATTGGACGATGTCTAGGCTCAAGTCATAAAAGATGTACAGAAACAACTGGTTTATAATGGTTGATAGGGATGTGCAAGACAGATAAAAACAACCTCATCAAATTCTTAAATGGCCCATTCCAAATGGTAGAAATACTTGCCATTTAACAAGAGTTATCTTCTCTCTACATTGCCTTCCTCTCTAGGCTTTTTCTTCCTCCAGAGACCTTTTGTCCCCTGAAGATTATGCAAACAGAATGGTAATGAATAGGACTCTATTTGTTCTTAATTATGAAGATATGAGTAATTCATGACTAAATGATATTTGGATATTCTAATTATGTAGGTTGAGGGAATGTTCAGATTTATAACAGTTATTTTATACTAAAAAGATGAGTATATGCTTTTTTCCTCCATTCCTAGAAATGATATTTTGTATTTTAAGGTACTCGGTGCCTATCAGTCAAGGATCATCAGAATTTTTAATGAACAATAAAGAAACCCACGGTACGGATTTCAGTTATACATTTTACAGACTTGAATTAAAGTTTTATCTTGGTATTGGCGTACAATCAGGTTTCAAGACCTTTCTATACTTGAAAACACTGCTTTACACAAGTCATTCTCAACTTCCTGATGGTAAAGGGCACCAGTCAACAAGGCTGCTCAGGCACAAAACAACACTAATTCATATTCTGATAACCACAACTTGCTGAGAAGGAAGTCAAAACAGGTGAGCAACAAGAATTTTCTGAAAGCATTTCAGAGATGGACAGAAAGGCTGTTCTGCAGTAGGTTGTTGTGCTGCTAACTTTCCAGGAAAAACATAGATGTGCTACAGACAGCTACATTTGGTACCCAGTGTAGACAGCAGATAAATAAGGATTCTCTAATATTCTTGGCAGACAGATCAAATGGTTCCAAAACCAAAGGGTGAGGCAAAACCAAACAGATATCCAGCATAACAGCAACGCTCTCAAATGTTACCCTATACTGCAAGAGGACAAATTTGAAATTCTCTTTATCTAGATTTTTCAAATAAATTTAGACTTTTTCTTTAATTGTCTATCTTGCACTCAGCTCTTTAAAGAAATGCATATCTGCCTGTTAGGTGCCATAAGGAAAAAAAAAATAGCTTTAGTATAGGTCCACCACCATAAATAGAGGAAATAACATTCTAAGTTTAAAGCACAGAATTAGAAACAAGGGGTTCTGCATGATCTAAACCTGCTTCACAAAGTGACTTCTGCTGTTACCCTGATTTCTCATGTAATATGTTCACAGCCTGTTAAAGCAGAGTTCGGAATATATATGTAGTTCTAACATACCATGTGTGACATTTGGAATTTCTAAAACAAAGTTCCTGCAGTGCAAAGTGTAAATCCTTATAAATGCCTAGCAAACATGTATCTTTCCTTTGAATGGGACTAACAAAAATATATTGGTATATAGAACTAAGCAAGAATCTTTAGGACATGACAATGCTGTTGACATAAATGTTCTTTGACATTCCTAAGAGTATGCAGAATTGTAGTATTAGGTCTCTCAATGAGGTAAGCAACTACCTGATTTCCAGTTAATTATTGGGATTTTGGGTTGTATCAGTGAGTAGAATTTATCGACTGAAAAGTATAGTGATGAAGCAATGGTTATGAACCTCTGCAAGTTCTATTCCTGTCTCCAGCAGGTGGAAAATATACATATGACTTTCTGGAAAAAAAAGACCTCAAGCTTTATTCTTTTGCCCTTCAGTGAGAAGGAAAAGAAAATGAAAGAAAAAAAAATAAAAAAGGCAAGCTGATTTGAAAGCAACTAATTTTCAAAGTTGAGTATATTTTCATAATTTACAAAGCTTAAATAGTAACTTCACCTTTGCCTTCTGAGCTTGTTAATTGTAACTACACACCTCATTTACCCTACCTCCTTTCCACAGTGCACAGAGAATGAGAGAACGAGTACTACGTTATGCATATCTGTCCACTTTTAAATATAAATTGTGTATTGATGTTAAATGAAATCTTCAACTTCGATCATATAAAACATACATTGACAGGAGTACTGCTATGAAAAATGTAAGGAACCAGTTATTTCCTCCCGGATGGTAATGTGCCTTAGGTCAGTTGTCTTTTTCTAAGCAGAAGGCATTTGACACTTCCAGTGAATACAGTTCACTAAATTGCTTCCTGTTTTAGAATTGCAAGGTGAACATCCTCAAGAAACCTGTGCAGGGTGAATATGGCCAAAGTGGATGCTTCAGGAGCTGCTTGTACTGGAGGAAACTCAATTTGCAATGGAGTAATGGTTCAAAGATCAAAGATCATGAAATACAGACAAAATAACAGTACAGGCAATGACTCTTCTGCTCTCTAAGTTGCAAAACCTGTAAGAACAAAAAGGTACCTGGATTCATGTTCTGTATCACAGTGGAAAAAAAAAAAGTTCAGCTAGAAAATGTTTCCGTTTGAAAAATAAAGAAAACCAACAAAACAAACCAAAAAAACAAACCAACATTAAAAGAAATAAAAAACCCCAAACAGACCAACAAAACAACAAAAAAATCTACCTTGTCGCTAAGTTTCTAACTCAACAAAATTCCTGCACAAGTAGTGAAATAAGCTGTACATGCACAAGTGGTAAAGTTTAAAAGATGAGGAAAAAAATAATAGGTCTTTTTGAAACTGAAGTTTCATACAGTGCATATATTCTGGGGTTTGAGCACTTGCTATGTCTTTTTCAAGACCATTAAGTAATAACAATCAAAATATGCAGGGAGTTCACAAAAAAAAATGACTTGAAGCATGTGTCACAGACTGATGGTGAGTAAATTAAACACTTGCTTTTAAGACATGCACTTTCATTGATACTAGATAGACTCTGTTGACTACATCCCCCTGACCTGTACAGGTATCCCACTGCTGAATAGTGCCCAACTCCACAAAAATATTGACAACATAATAACAACACTTTAGGTATTCTTTTTTTAAGTGCTCAAATTTAAATGTCACTTAGATCGTGTTTAAATGTTTAGATACACTGTTAGACATCTGAAATGTCAGGTGAAACTGTACTTTTGAACTGGAATACTTTCAGAGGTGTTTAGTTTAGTTTTAGGTCAGCAATTGCCTGGTAGCAACAGTTACATATATTGCATTACACAAGCACTCAATTGTTCTTTACTCATTCCTTTTCAAACTAATTTTATTAGCTTATTATAGAGAAGTGAGATCCGAGACAGTTCCCAGTCATTGAGGATAAAGAAGAATATCTAAGATGAATAAAAGATATTTTTGTCTTCTATTTATAATCTATTAAGATAGCCATATTTTAAGGTTTTTCACCAAAATCTTGGGCATTTTTTTTTTTGGTTACTTTAAAGATAATTTTTATTACATTTTTACATTTTCTCTGAGAATATTTACATGGAGCTTGATATGCTTCATACTCAATTATTAGTACCCAGATTGTACCCAAGACCAACAATTTGGTCTGAAGTACCACCAGTACTGACATCCCTGCTCTGGAAATTTGCCAAATGCTGTCAAAACTTTAAGGCAGTCATTGTTATGTCCATGAAGTTTGAGTCCATCATGTTCTTGTGCTGTATGAGTAGGAATGACACATAAATGTGGCACTTCTTTAACAAGAACAAAACTACATTTTTTTAGGTAGTTTTATAACATAATAACTTCCTTGGCAATGCCATAGTTCAGCTAGAAACCTTGTGGATGAAATTTTCATGTAAGTCTACCTATAGTACAGTGCATCACAAAAGAAATCTTAGGAAAGCATATTTTGCTTTCCAAAAAAGAAGTCTCCCTCCTGCTGTATTGCTGGCAACACAAGTTCTTCTCCAAAATTCTCCACAGATAAACTCAGTGATACTCTGCTTCAATATTTAACCAACACTCATGGCAGATTCACTGGCACAAGAAGTGGAACTGAACTGTATGAAAATGATGCTTACTCTGCTGAGACATACACAGACTTCTGTGTGTCTGGGGAACTTAACATCCTTGTTCACACAAGTGCTGTTATCTTTTTCCTTTACTCATATTAGAATGAGAACTAGACTATTAGATGACCTGTTATAGCAGACACTAGACTCAATTGTGCTTTTCAAAGACATGTTTTTGCCCTCTTTCAGGAGGCCAATCCCATAGTACACTTCTCAGAAATATTAGTCTCAGTAGTAAAAATTCCTGAACAAAAACAATCTACAAAAGAGCTTACTAGCCTGGTCCTGTGACTTGTGCACATAAGAAATATGTGAGCTGTATCTCCTTAGTCTACTGATTTAATTGTATAGAAGATCTAGATGTCTAGTAGAAAATGTGTAATCTGCACTGAGAAAGTGCTCTTCCTTGTGCCTGTTTGACAACAAGAAACTCACTAGAACCAACTCATCCCCAGGTAAAAATAACGTTTATCTTTCCAGAGAATTCAGGAAATGTTTAACTCGGTATATTTGCAGACACTTCAGATTCAACCACCTTGAATACAAAAGCTATAGGTTGGGAAGATCTTCCTTCTGACCTACTAAGTAGCAGCTATCATTTTAATATGGTCATTGTTTTCGGCAGGATGACAAACCTCACCCTAAATTGAGATAAGCTATATTTATAGTCTGAAATCTATGAGTCCTGAAATTCTCAGTAGGAAGTTATTTTCTGTGTAGTGCTTTACACATCAAATGTACTTGACTCATATAGATGCAACAGAGTCAGTCAGGAATCCAAAAGTCAAACTATGTCTTGGCTATTGTAATGATAAAAAAAAAAAAAAAAAAAAAAAAAAAAAAAAGGATGTAAAAAATAAATTTGTCTAATGGTCCTGTTGATGCAGAAA
>JAOEGS010002989.1:0-19198 GCA_025447755.1 Corythornis vintsioides | reverse complement strand
CAGTCATTGCCTCCCCCTCTGGGGCCAGGGCATGGGCAGGAGGGGATGCAGCTGAACCAGGGAGAAGCTGTGGCACAGGCAGGGGAGCCGGGCAAAGACTCCTGAGGGCTTGGGGATCTTATCCCCAGTGGAAACAGCCCCACGTGTAGGTGTTTAATAGGACTATTGCATTGAGCGGCACTGCATTAATCGCCATGGTAACGTGGCAGCAGTAAACAGTCTGAAATCATCCCAGAAAATATTATGCCAGTGTTCACATTGGCCCTAATATGAATTAACAACCAAGTTGGCAATGACTCAGTGTAGCATAAACCATAGCCAGGGCACTGCAGAAGTGCCCCAAAGGGTAACTGCAGTGTGCCAGCCATGGAGAGAGCCCCACACCCCTGGAGGGTGGAGCTTGCTGGGCACTATCCCACAGGCATCCTCTTGCCTGTGGGCAGCTTTTGGAAGGCTGGAATAAAGCACTTGGAAATACCCAGAGTAGAACATCTATTCCTACCTGCCCCATTGGATGTGAGCATAACCTCAGGGCTGGGGCAAGGTCTGTAACTGCCCTGCTTGGGTGGCCCCCTCAGTGCTTGGCATCCAGAGGATTTATACCATAAAAGCTCCTTCCTAGGGCGCTGTCTGGATTTCATCCTCATCCCCAGCTGGATGATAGCCCACCATGTGCTTCTCCCCTTTTCTTGGACCCAGCAAGTTGGTGTGTCTGGCACACTCTGGGCATCCTGCCCTCCAGCCATCATCAAGCAACAACAGCAGCAGCAGAAATCCATCCCCAAGCACTGTGTGCGCTGTTGGTCCCCAAAACCACCTCCCTTGGGGATGTAATCAATCTCTACTGAGATGTCAACCTAGGTCAACCAGGCTGCACTTGTCATGGGGAAAGTAATGCTTGGCAGGAACTAATTTCTGGTTTTGAGTACGTTTTGCCTTAATTTAGCAAGTGGTCATGTGAGGGAAACCACTCAACTTCACCTGGGCAGAAAGGGTCCATGAGGGCAATATCACCATCACAGCAAAGCACTTCCATCGGGGGTTTCACAACCATGGCTTGCTTTCACTGTTGCAGAAAACTCCTGGGTTCCTGATGCTTTCCACAAACAGGGTTTTGGGGTGTAAAGTATATCTCCATCAGGCACCCAGACTGCTCTGCACCACAGCCATGAGTGATTGGTGTCCACACCATGTCCATGAGCCTACCAGCCTGGTGCAAGGAAAGCTTTCTTTCACAAAGCCTTTTTCCACAACAATTTTTGTTATTGGTCTATTTATTAAGACCCCAAATCTCCTGCTTGCCACACTTAACTTTTCTTAGTGAGTTTCTTCATGTTGTAATTTCAGAGGCAGTTTCAAGGTTAGAGCAAACTCCTCACGCTGCAGTGACTGCAGCTCTCTGGGGGAAGGTTAAAGGATGCAAATTGTTGACAGAGGGCTTTTCAATTTAGCGTGCAAAGATCTGATGTTTGAAAGGCAAAGCTAGACAAATCCAGGGTAACAGGACAAATGATCAGCAATTGGAAGAAGGTTCATGATGGATTCTCCCTCACCAGTGACTTTAAAATTAACGTTGGATGTGGTCATGTTCAAAAATCATTAATTTAGGGAAATGCTTCAGCGGAGTTTGGACTGATCCTACCTCCAAAGCCGTGAGCCCTGCATCCCTCTTAGGCTTTTTGTCTCAACTCTTAGTCTCAGTTATGTAATTGTGTGCTCCATGGGTCACCTGGCAAAGACTTGTCAACCTCCTTGGATGCTTGTAGGTGGCCCAGAGGAGCTCCAGCCATCTCTCCTCCACTCGTGGCCATAGTTGCCCCAACAGCACAGGCTGAGGCCACTGCAGAGCTGCCTCTGCTGTGGTTCATCCAGTGCTCTCCTGCATCACCAGTGCCCTTGGTTGCCCAAGCTTCCAGGACATCTGGCCCTCCTGGGCAGGTCGAGAGCTTTTGGAGGCCTTTGTGCTTCTCACCTACCACTTGCAGCTGCCTCCCCAGCCATCCCTCCAGCTTCTAATGATGGATGGCATCTCTGCCTTGGTCCCTCTCATGGTCTGATCCTGCTTTCCATCAAGTTCAACTGCCAGCAGTAAATGCTAACTGGTTCCCCAATGAATATAACTGTAGAGGAGCAGGTACAGAGCATTTCAGCTCAGTGACACTAGTGCATGTATCTGGCAGCCAGCTCCTCCCTGCTCACTCCATGCTCCTTGATGCTACAGGGAAACTGGGGAGTTCTTACATTCTTTTTATTGCTTAATGTTTTCAGCACACAGTCTCCAGAATGACTGTCCCCTTCCCTGCTCTGTAACTCACATGTCCCCCTTGGGTTCATTTAAACTGTTTGCTTCACTCTTTCATTTCTTTTTTTTTTCTTCTGGAATTTAGTGCCCAGCTGACAGATCTTGAAAAAAGTGTCCATTCCTCCATCCTTCAGCTGCTGTCTCCAGCCCTGCAGCACTGGGCAGCCCTGCCCAGACCAGAGCTACCTTCCAGGGGGCAAAAATGTTCCTCCTGGTTCCTCGCTCATATCTGTGGGTTTGCTACCTATGGGAGTGCCTGGTGATGTTCGTGAGTTCTTAGTAGTGGGGAGCACTGGTTTTCTATACTGAAAAATCAGTGAGGCAGCCAGCATCTAGTTACCATGAAGTGGTGTTAGTTATTAGCAATAATTGTGATTGTGCTCATTATACTTTTTCCATTGCTTGGGTAAAATAAGGGTGTCAGCTTGTAGCTGTGCACAGAGACTGCAAAGCAGTTCAGCCTCTCCTGCAAGCCTGCACCAGTTGAGTTCTGCCAAACTATCTCAACATGAAGTGCAACTGCCAGGGAGTGAAAGTCTCTGTGTATTTTCATATATCTCTTGTTTTTCATTTAATTTAGAGCTATGTCTTTCATAATATTCAAACAAACCACTGTGAAGCCTTTTTGGGCATTCAGATCTAAGAATCCTTGGTTTATGCCATATGTATGGAAAGTAAGTAATAAATGTCTCTAGCTTAATGGTCTAAAAGTCTGTCTTGCTGTGCAAAAAAACTCCCAGCATCTCCAAATCCATTTTCATTTATAACATTATGAGTAATTCTACTGGCAGCAGTTTTTCCTTCCCATATATATTTATTAGGGGAAGAAATTCCCTATCCTAAAATAATGTTCTTGCTTGGATCAAATAGTTTTCAAACTCTGACTCCATGATTAACCCTTTCACTGCTTCCCATATGATGTTTTGTCACACATCCTTCCATGTAGAATATTTCTCCCAGCAAAGGTGACACCCAGGAATGCAGAAAGCAGCCTCATCAGAGGACTGAAGCAAGCAGAGGCAGTGTTTGGAAAATGAGATCAGAGCAGCTTCAGAGTGATCTGTGTAGTTTTCATGAGAGCAGGAAGCCATGAGGACTTCAGCACCTGCCTGAAGAGCAGAGAACTTCTGCTCATGCTCATCAACTAAGGTGAAGTTGTAATTAGGGTATTTTCATCTGCACACAGACAACCTGAGCTCAGCTGGGTAACATGGGTGGGTGTCCCAGTCCAGCCAAGGGGACTCTGCAAGGTGGGATGAAGGTATCTGTGAGTTATTGGCCTCAGTGTGGTGGTAATGGTCCTAAGACCAAGTCAGCTGGGGGGGGCACCTCCCATTTAAACTTGAGAGAAGGGGATCCCCCTCTGGTTTCTGCTGAAATATTCCCGTGGAATCTATTTCTGGCAATGTGGAAAGTAGAGGGAGAGAAGAGGATGCTGCCTGGGAGGAGGAGGATGGGGTCACCATGGATGGCGCTAGAGACTTCAGCAATCTTGGCCTGCTCTGACCATTTGTGGTTGATTGGGGGCACTGTCTCCTGATTGAGCAGGGTATTTTTCATCATGTTGGTGACAAATGGCTCTTGGTTGAGTAGAAAAATGGTTTATTGATTATCTAGCAGAGGTGCACCGGGGATTGTGCTGTTAACAAATTCTGTCTGCTCTGCCAACTGCTCTTGGTGGGGCTGCTGGAGGGAACCCTGCCAAAAGTGTCCTCTGCCCCCTGAGGCCATGGGTCCTGCAAAATGTGGAATAGGGACAGTTGAGCTTAGGGGAGCATTGTCCTACTCCTTTGTCTCCCTTCTGGGGCTTGCTAAGCAGGGACACATCACTTTTTCTGAGGCAGGGGACCACCTGCCTTCCAGGGACTACTGGGGACTATCACTGTTATGTGGCAAGATCATCTTTGTGCATTCTCTCTTGTCAGTCACTCCCTCTGCTTTCCCACCTCCTGCCTTTCTGTGTCCCTCCAGTCTAAACCCAGCCCTAGCAAAGCACTCCAGTGCTCAGTCTGATGCAGGCAGCTGTCCTGCTGAACATGGCTGGGTCTGTTCAGCAGCTCTACAGAGAAGGACCTTGGAGTCCTTGGAGTTCACCATGATCCAGCAATGTACCCTTGTGTCCAATAAGACCAATGGTTTTCTGTGGTGTATTGAGTGTGACCAGCAGGGTGAGGGAGGTTCTCCCTCCCCTCTGTTCTAGTGAAGGTACATCTGTAATACTGAGTCCAGTTCTGGGCTCCCCACTTTGAGACACAAGAAACTACTAGACAGAGTCCAGTGGAGGGTTGTGAGAATGATTAAGGGACTGGAACATCTGTCTTATCAGGAAAGACTGGGGAATCTCAGGCTGTTTAGCCTTTAAAAGAGAAGCCTGAGAGGGGACCTGATCAAAGTTCATAAATACTTGAAGGGTGGAAGTCAAGAGGATGGTGCCAGACTATTCAGTAGTGCCTAGTGACAGGACAAGGGGCAACAGTCATAAACTGGAAACCAAGAAGTTCTGAGCAGAAAAAACTTTTTAGCTGTGAAGGTGTCAGAGTCTGGCCCAGGCTTCCCAGAGAGGCTGTGGAGTCTGCTTCTCTGGAGAGATTGCAAACCTGCCTGGACGCTGTGACCCTGTGCAACCTGCCCTAGATAAACCTTCTCTGGCAGGTGGGCTGGATGAGATGATCTCCAGAGATCCAGGGGTCTCCCTTCCAACCCCTACTATTCTGTGATTCAAACCAAACATGTTTGGATGCTGTAGGGTAGGAAGTCATCATTTACCTGCAGTGCCTGTGAAGATTGCTTTTGAAGGATTTCTTCCTGCTCAGAGCTTCATCACTGAAAAAAACTCAGCCTAGTTATTTTGGTTTTCTCTCTTTTTTTTTTTTTTTTCATCTTTAGCCTCTGTGTGTCTATCCACAGCATACCTTGAGCAAGCTGAGCATAATTAATCACAGATTGCTTCCCTGGGTTCACATGGGATTCCTAATCCACAGTGAATCCTTTGGGGAACAGATGCAATTATGAAAAGAGAGTTTATTTAAAAAGAACTGTATGTGCCATAAAAAAAAGTCAGGACGATTGTGCTTTAGTTGTTTGCAATGTTGCCAGCTGTAATATACAATCCAAGAGTGACATCTCTGCTGTCTGTGTCCCCGGGTACAGCTCTGCGATAGCTTGGGCTGGATTTCATGTGCAGCTGCACAAAGCCTCCTAGTTTCAGCTGTTCTTCCTTCTCTCTCCACCCTGTGAGCACCTATTCTTAACTCATCAAGCAAAAACCTGTCACAGCCCCAAAACTCCTATAGCAAACACTATTTTTGATCTCTCCTGACTGAAATGGATGATGGACTGCTTGGAATTAATGTCTTCTGCATGTGTCAATGTGGCCAGGCACTAGAAGAAGATATATTTGACAGTGATGTGTTGGTTTGACTCGTTTGGCAGAAAAAGGACCTCAGCAACTGAGCTGTGAACACGTACTGCAACCTTCCATCCAGTGGAGTTTGCTTGTCTGGTAAGGAGTGAAGGAGGTCACACACAAAATCCATGTGTTGGGGCCTTGTTCAACATTCCCGAGGTGGCATTAGCCACCTGATGACAGCGAGCCTAAGGAAATGTGGGCTCTGGGGTTGTGCTCTTGTCTTTGGCCCATCAGTTTCTCTCTCAATGAAATAGCTTTTCATCTGTAAGATTTGTGAAGTGATGCTAGTCCACTTCATTAGTAACTTTGAAGGAGCAGCCAAAACATTACAGAAGAGATCTCCAGGAAAGCTATTCAGTAGCGCAGTTGGGTAGCTCATGACTGAGGCCAAATAATTTTTGTGCATGGGCGGGTGTCAGAACAGGGAGTAACTTGCCTTGGAAGGAGAAACAGAGGAAAAATGAGATAGTTTTGCTTTCTGTATTATGGATCTGTGTTCTTGCTGCAAGTGCTAGAGACCAAGGGGAGGTGGGAATCTGCTGAAAGAGCGATTAGTAAATATGGTCACAAGTTTACTAGCAAGAGTGGTGACCGGTGTCTTAAGGTGAAGCAAGTCTTTTTGTGGACAAACAGGAGAACCACCCAAACCTTAGGAAGAAGGACAGGAGCTGTAGCAGAGGTTGCCTCAGATCTGCTCTAGCTCATCACTGACCTTTAGGAGAGGAGGAAAGACTGCAAAGACTAAAAGCCAGGTCACATTCCCAAAGTCAAGTTGGGTGGCATGAGCAGGCAGGGAATGTAAAGGGTAACAGTTGCAGATAAGCATTTTTGGACTGACCAAAGCCAGAACTTTTCCTCAGTTAGTCAAGGAAGGGGCAGAAGCCACCTCAGAGATGTTACAACAGTCCAGGAGATTGGCAGAAACCAAGCTAAAATCTTTCTCTAATGAGGGGTAAAAGAAGGAGGCATGGAGAATTGTTATTAGTGTAGAAATCTAGCAGATTTAAATTCAGTTCCTAGAAAAATATAATTTCTCAGTACCCAAAAAAAATGTTTTCCCAAAATAAAAAACACACATGACAAGTCATTCTGATTTCCCTAAGTGATGAGACTAAATGGTTTGGATTGAGAAAAAGCCAGAGATGTCTGATGTCTTGGCTTTGCTAGGATTTTGCTGTGTTTCATGTGATACTTGTCTCAACAAGGTTGGTAAACAGGTCTCCATAAAACTGCCGTGGGAGAGTTGCAAAAGATGGTTGGAAACCAGACAAGTCAATGATTTGCTGTCAGATGAAAGGATGGATTGAGTGTCTTTCTGCAGAAATCCATCCTCAATCTAACAGGAGTCAGTATTTTCCCTAATGATCTAAATGATGGAATATTCTCTATTCCATCTACAGGAGTTCAAGATGGGAATTAGTGCTACAGATACAGGCAGGAGATTTCTCATCTTGTAAGAGTACAGACAATTAAACACCAGGATGTCTTGCCTGGGGAGGTAATGGAGTTTCTAGTATTAGAAGTATTTAAGAAGAGTTTGGACAAAAATCTCTGGGAAATAATGCAGAGCTAACTCTACCTTGAGGTAGGGTCAATGCTTGAGGTCCCTTCCCTAGATCTGTTTTCTCTGATTCCAAAAGCAGTGTCTCATCTCCAGTGACTCTTATGGCAAAATATGAAAAATACCACAAAAAGCTGAAATTACTTGATTTTAGAAATACAGCCTCATGCTTTTATTTACAAAAATATAAATATATTAACTCAGTCCTTCCAACAAGTGGCAGAAATGGAGTAGCCTGGTTTTTAAGCCTCATTGCCTGCAGACCTGCCAGAACTCTTGCTGGCTGCCTCCACCCCCTGTTAGGAAAGCCTGGGTGGTGAGGTGCTGCCCCTGGGGAACAGCATTGGATTCCTCAGAGCAAAATACAAACAAGGGTATTCTGTACAAAATGGGAATGAAGTTGGGGTTTTTTTCCCCATCAATTCCTCTGGCGAAGACAGCTGGGCATTTTGGAGTGATGGTGTTTGAAATGCAAACTGCACCTCATTGGAGAGTTGTTTTGTGCAATTCCTCTTCGGAGGACGCTCTTGCCGCTCATTTGCCGCGCGCATCCTTCAGCCGCGCCGTTCCGAGCGCGCTCCAGCTGGCTCGGCGCTAGGGAAGGGGGAAAGGATGATAATGTCAGGCATTTCAATCCCCACTGCAGCCTACATTGCTCAAAGCAAGATGACTTGCAAACATCTAACACAAATGAGGAAGATGAATCGTATGCAAGGTCAGGCGCAATGCCAGGAAACTGAGAGAGGCAAAAGCAGTTAATTGCTTTAGCTTCCACCAGCCCCAGAACGTGCCCTGTGTGCAGACGTCCATTCCTTGCACAGCAGTGGACCTCACTGTCCAAACCAGAAAATAAAATAGGCAATGGAGGTGCTCGTCAGGATTTTTAATGTCAAAATTAGATTCACTGTTGCCTTATGGTCTCTCTAATTACTAGACATCGCTCATCATTTTTCCCAGCTCAAGGGATACTCTGTTATTGACCTCACTGGGAAGATATACATTACTGAATGGAAATATCACCCTTTACTATGGTGGAAAGGTTTACATCATACCTCAAAGGACTCTGAAACCTTTATCTCAGTGTAGCTACAGCACAGGAGAATACCTGATCCTCTTGATATAATGGCAAACCACTGCAGCTAAGGTCTTATCTGAGAGGAGAAAAGTCTACTACACGTTATTAGAAGGAAAGTAACAATAGCAAACCATGAGCACAAAGCTGTTTACCACAAACAGCTAAAAAGACCTTTCTGGGCTAGCACGTTGCTGCCAGTGATGGAAGTGACGAAAATGTATGGTGGCCTCACTGGTCCCAAGCTGGCAAGGCCACAAAAATATCTTCAAAGCATGTCAAAACAGCACAGAGCCACAAACCAAGAAATAATGTTATTTCCCCTCAATGTAATAAGCACTGAAAGCAGGGAGAGGCCAGCAAGATGCTCTTTTGAAGCTTTGTGTGGAGCATCACGGTGGATGTTAATCTTTGATGCTGCTTGTGAGAGAGGAGTTGCTCACCCACCTTTATCCCCATCACAGGCTCTGGAGTGACAAACTTCTGTTGCCTGTCTGCTGGTAGCAGCCCTGTGAGACATCCCAAGGATCTGGCAGTGATGCCTAAACTGGACCTCCTTTCTGTCTGCTAGGGCTGGGTGTCCCTTGGGGACTACTTTGAAGTATGAGGTCACTGCAGAGGTGGTGTGTGCTATGGTGTACCAGCTCTCACCTGGGAGAGCTGTTCCCTGCCCGTGTTCCCTGGAACCTACCTGCTACTGCTGGGTGAGTGGTATTGCCCACTCCATGCTTGGTAGCATCTTTGATTTCCAAAAGAAGGGATTTCTAGGTACAGATCTTTAGAGGTATTAGGTATCCTCATCCATGGGAGTTATATGCCTTTGTTTTCTGGGTCTTTGGGCAGCCACAGAGCAAATATCTATGCAGGCAAGGCATATGCTCAACAGATGACACCTTCTTCCCTGTAACCTGCATCACCCTTTAAATGAGAAGTCATGCCCAATGATGCTCAAGCTGATAACATGGACTTTGGTTTAGCTTCCAAGATTGCTACCCCCATTGGCTCCCTGCAGCCCTGCCCAGCGTGGCCCCAGTGATGGACAGGGAGACATCCCTCAGAGGGGGTCTGGCTGTCTTGCCTGGCTCAGCTTTCTGCCTGAGCACATCTCTGTTGAGAAGAGCAGCTTCTCTGTGCTCCAGCAACTCATGCTGCTCCACAGGAGCCCTGCTGGAACACTGTCCCCTCAGCACAGTACCTCCAGGGGCTGGCAGGAGCCAGCTGGCCCCTGCTCTGAGTGCTCATGAGTTGGAGGGCAGCTAGCGAATCGTTGCTAGGACAGGGCTGGCAGAGCTCCTGTATGGCTTCCAGGCTAAGAGGTCACTTAAAAGAACCCCATCCATTTTGAAGGGGAAGTGGCTGTTTATTGGCAGGCAGGGCAGGGGTGAAGCAGGATTGGGATCTGCAGACCCTTCCAGAGACTCATCAGCCATGCAATTGCTGCTGCTTTTTTTCAGAGATTCATAGATTTCATCCAGGAAAAAAAACCAACTCAACAGGTGCTCAGTTAAAGTAGGCTCTGGTTGACATGCACACTGGGACTTGATGGAGAACAGAGATGGTGAATCCCACCATCTCTCAGTGACTTGTTTCTGTGGCTAATCACCCCCAGGGGCTCATTCATTTTTAAAGCTGTAAACTGGAAAATCTGTTGGCTGCTTTGGAAAATCCCTGCCTGTACTTTTCACCTCCCACGGGATCCTCTGTGCATGGAAAGCTGCACACCTCCAAGAGCTGCTATAGGCAGTGGAGGGAGAGGCCCCAGTACTCAGCAAGCTGGAGTCCCTTCTGACAGCCACCACAGGATGCTCACCACATCACTAAACCTCTTGGTGTGGTGTTGCTGGTGGGGTAAACTGTGTGGGCAGTGTCCTGCTGTCCCTGCCCACTACTTTCTACCACCAACATCGTGGGGCAGAGCTGCCTGGCAGTCCTGAAGGACATGGGAGATGGTAACCTGATGTATCTTAACTGGGTGGGGGCACCCTGCTTACTGTAGGGCTGGCCTGTGGTCTGGGGAAGGAGTTAAAGGAGGAGTCCTGGCCTTAGAGGCCATGGCAGGATGAGAGAAAGGAGAAGGGATACACATGAAGGTGTTTGCTTTCCTTATTTTATTATGACACCTAAAGAAATAACCATGATGGAGCCCTCTGCCAAGGCTGCACTCTGTCTCTGGTGTGAGGAGCTGTGAATCAGATGTGCCTTTGGCTTTGGGCAGGGCCAAGCATGGCAGAGGAGTCCCTTGGGGACATGGTGAAGCTCAACCCTGCCTCCCAGCACAGCCCAGGCAGGGATCAGCCTCCAGCCCACAGCATCAGTGGGCAGAGGAGCAGGAGAGACACTTTAGGGTCGGGCCCCCCACTTTCCATCCTTGATGGACCATGATGAAGGGAAGCCAGCTGGAGTTCAGCTGAGCCTGCATCCTGCAGGGAGAGTTGGCCCCGCAAATTACAGCTTCTCTGCCTGCAAGTGCTTATTATAGTTTATTGAGCTAGGGAGGTTTCTCTGCTTTCTATTTTGGGCCAAGCTCCCTTTGTATTTATTTACAATCAGCAGAGCAGCTTGTAGCCATTGGAGTTGAAGAAAATTGCTGTGAAAAGCAGGAAATTGGCTTCTCACCTTATGAGAGCAGGAGCAAGCTGTGTGCCTGGGAAATGTGTCTCCCCTCTGAGGGACCCCAGCCCTGCACTCCCTACACCCACGGGTGTGCTGCACCATGGGGTGACCTCCACCCCCAAACCCATGGTGCCAGTGTCATCTTGGTCCGTGTTGCTGTGGGTTCAGGTCTCCCAGGCGAGCCTGAAGTCACCTGCAACACCGCAGCAGCACGTGCTCAGTGCTGACTGCAAAACCTGCCTTGGATGGTCAGTACTGTCTCATAGTGAGCCACAAGACAAAAGCCTTAGGGTCAGGTCATCTGTGCCTTCAAAGGTACCTAAAGCCTTTCAAAGGTGCAGTTATCTTCAGGGATTTACCTTGGGAGAGTGAAGGAGTGGTGAGAGCCTCTGCAGAGGTTTCTGGGGTGTTACAGCCTCATGCAGCCCCAGTTTCTGTGCTCCAAACTGGTGTCCCTGGATGTGATCACACCCACTCAGACATTGCTTCTCCTAAAGTCAGAGCAGTTTCCAAACTGAGTGATGAGAAAATTGCCATGTGCAGGAGTACCTCCCCCAGCAGGGTTCTGAGCACACAGCCCCTCCAGCAAAGCCCAGCTCTCAAATCAGAGGGACTTCAGGGTGGCTCTGGCTGTCCTCGGCCAAATCAAGTCCCTTGGAAGAGGAATGACGTGTAGCTGCCTCTGCAACATCTCTCTATGGACTTATTGTAAATGTCATGGCAGTGTCTATAAGTGGCCTAACATATTAAAGATCAGGCAGCAAGGGGAGGGAAGATGACCTTTTGCATTTTGCCCAGAGCAGGCAAGGATAATGTAATTATAATTTCATGTAATTCATCTCCTGACACTATGTAATAGCTGAACTTCACTTGTCCAAGCCACGGGTGGAATGGAGAAAGCCAGGAGGAGGGGAGCACCTCAGCCCCAAACTGGAGCAGCCTTCCCCTGGGCAGAACCCCCCAACCTCACACATCACAAGGGTCTTCACTCTGGCTTGGGTGCAGATGGAGTCTCTGCTCCTTGTGGGAGGCTGCCAGGGCTCAAAGCTGCTATGTTTGGAGGCCAGCAGCTAAAACGCTTCCCAGCCCGCAGGAGCATCTGGCACGGCCAGGGCCGTTTGCCCCGCCAGCCTCAATCTGCTCCTCTATTGGCTTAAGCTCTTTTATCTTCCTGATACTGTTTTCTGGGGTTGTGCTTTTTGGATTGCACCAAACACAAAACCTCTCTCTGGTGGCAGTGGGAGACAAAGGACTGTGCATCCCTTCCCAATCCCAGAGCTGAGGATGGAGCAAACCCACTCCTAATAAAAACCAGCCCCGCTGGTTTTAGTCTTAAATAAGGCTTTTCTCTTGGCCAAATGTCATAAAGCTCAAGTAGTGCCAATTAATTAGCTCCTTGTTAATTTTCCCTGTGGTCCCTGGGCCAGACCACTTCACTGAGGTCTGCTCTGACTTGTCCACAGGGAATTAAATGATGGAGCAGAGCACTCACAAACCCTTCTGGGCTGGTGATGAGGGGAGACTTGGACAGATTGTGTCTGCAGGAGGGGTTATGAGCAGAGCAGGTACCATGTTTTCAGAAAGAAAGGTTTACCTATTTAAAAGCTGCTGCCACCTGAAATTTATTTTTTGTCACTAACTGATTAAATTCTGCTAGTTGGAGATTTTATCCTGGAGAAATCCTCCAGGAAAATCTAATAGCAGAGTCAATCTTTATAACATCAGGAACAATAAAACAAGAGACTTCATTTTGCTGCAGGTTTTATCTGCGGGTGCGTGGCTCAGTGTGCCTGCTAGCCCCATTATCATCCCAGCACCCAATAGCAATCATTAAATATTTATTTAAAAGGTTTCCATTCCAGAGTGGTGAAATAGAAGCTGGCAATGATTAAATGGTTTTGTTAAGATAAACAGTGTGAAGGAGAGAGCACCATGTTGTGTGGCTCTGGGGAGTGGGCAGGGGGCTGCAGGGCTGGGTCTGGATGCCGCATGCTCCTCTGCTGCTCTAGGGAGCATCCCAAGGCAGCACTGGATAAATTAACCAGAGACTTTTGGTACTGGCTGGATATGGTGTTGAGTGATGTTGAGTCTGGAGGAGCTGTGAGATCAGAGTGAGCTGACATTAGGACCTGGTGCCCAGCACTTTCAGTGTAACAGCCATAGTTTGAAGAAGCAGGGGTACTGGTGAGGGGGCTTTTATCAGCAAAACTGCTGCACTCAGGAGTCTCAAAACTCTGAAAAATGCCCCAGTCCAGCTACCACAAAAGAAACTCCATCAGCATTGGGCTGCATGGGCAGCACTGCTCCACAAAGGCTTCTGCAGTGAAATCATCAATATCAGCTCCTGATTCATAACCCTTGCCTCTCGCTGGGTGCCTCCTAGGGATCTGTCATGGTGGTCAAATGGAAACCCTCAGTAAATTCTTGCTTGTGTTTTTGTTAGTTTGTGTTTGTTTGTTGTAGGGTTTTGTGGTTTGCTTGTTTGGTTTTATGGTTTGGGTTTTTTTTGTATAAAAACTTACCCCATCCTCAGCTAGGTGAGAGAGATTTGTATTTCCCACCCTGTGTGTGATCTGGGCTTGCCTTACTGGTGGCAAGTATTCCATCCTGCAACTTCTTAACTCCCTGCCTTAAAAAGTCTTTTGTGGTGTTTGTATCTCTTAGAAAAAAAAAAACCAAAACATTTATGGGCTCTTCTCCTCCTTCAGCTTTCTTGTAGCAGCAGCTCTGACAGGCAGCAGACTGACATGGTGAAAGAGGCTGTGCCTCATTGCTGGGATTTGGCACCTTTGGTGTCATAGAAGGAATTGAGTTTCCATCAGGAGGTTAGAATGTGGACACTACTAAGAGGAGCTTCTGAGTTATATCCCTTAGTAACACATAGAAAAGCGGACTGGTTTTGGGGTGAGAGACACTGTCAACTTCAATACTGGCCAGTCAGGAGCCAGCCTGTGCTGTTTGTACCCCTCAAGCCCTTTTAAATGCAGAAGGGAAAACTCTTATTTTCCACCTTGCTGCTGACAGTTGCACTGATGTGCCTTTCCAAATCTATACCAGCACCTAAGGTTTTTATTGGAATTTTTTGGGGTTTTTTTGAGCAGGCTAAAGGTGAAAGCGCAGCAGCTGAAACAACACAGCACCTCCCATCTATGGATTTAATATAATTCTTACCCTATTATTTTTACCCTATTAAAAAAGGTGGTGTCCTGCTTATTTCTGAAGCATAGATTTTTCTGCATGATGAATGGGAAGGAGTTGTTTTGATCGATAAATTTTTATTATGCTGTAAAGCATTGAAAAGCTGAGCTGACATCCATGGCCTCCCTCTGCCCTCAGCTCACTACAGAGGACAGGGACGCATTGGCCAGTTTAGCATCATCCCGCAAACTTCTCTTCCTTGGGTTCCTCTTCCTCCTCGTTGAGTTCTAGAAGACAGTTTGCTGAACATCCTTGATCCACCTCAAATCAGAGATGAACTGGCTCCCTACTGGTTTGATCCTTGCCATGGTCACTGCAGCCACAGCATTTCAGGTGTCTGACCCCATGGAAGTGGGACTTGCCAGCACCCTCCTGAGCCTATGCAAAAACATTTGTCTGATGTAGGAGTCTGGACCCATTGTCCCATCAAGATGCTGGTCCCAGCTGGCCTGGACCATGAAGTCCCTGAAGCCTTTTTAACCTCTGGCAGCACCGGCATGAGCGATGCAAGTGCCAAATCAAAGGGCGCTTTGAAAGCTGCACAGCATTTACATTTAAAAGTCTTCGAAAGGTTTGGGATTTATCTCCATCCTGGGAGGGAGCCTTATTAGTGGCTTTTGGGTACACAGCTCCTGAATAATGAGGACAATCCTGTCTCGGGAAGATAAATCCCAATATAATGATGCCATTGTCTTTCCTTATTGTAACTCCCTGTCAGCCCCTCATTTAACTGCTGTTTTACCCAAAGATTTTGACAGCCTGTTTTAGCGCAGGAAGAATAATACAATGCTTTTTAATTGCCACCCGGTCTAAAATTAGCCCTTTCTTCTTTGGCTAATGAGCCACTGTGCAGTCCTTTGGGGATGGTGGCCGGTTGTCTCTTCATCCTCTCAGCTGTGCTGGATCTGCCACTGCTTCTCCATGTCCTGCTGGGTCCAGCATGTCATCTGACCTCACACAGCAGCAGGTCAAATCCTTCCCTCTTTCCTACCCCTGTCTGCTTCACATGGGAAGAGCAATCAACAGGGAAAGGGTTTTGCAGCATTGCAAGTTTTCCTACAACTATTGCATGAAAGAGGGTGGCTGAGAGAAACAACCTCAGTATGGAAATAAGTCCTGAGAATATATTTCTGCTGTGACAGGTACTGGGAATGTTGGAGCTGGACTAAGTAGGCAAGTGGCTCATAGGTCATTATGAGTTTGAATTGGTTACCAGGGGGATGCAAAGGGAGACAGAGATGGATGTATTGTAAGAAGGTTTTCTGGAGAGCATTTGAGCAATTTCAACTAGCTGCCATGGTTGGGATTGGCTTGAAAGTTTCCTAATGAATTTCTTTGTCAAGAGGAAATTGGGCTGTTGAGCAGAGGAAAGTGAAGAATAGGAAAGCAGGCTCTTTCTGCTGAAAACCCACCATTGAAATATCTAAATAAAGCTAAAATTCCTTAACCTTTTGGGGCAGATCCCCCAGGAGCTGTAGTTTGACACCTTTGTGTCTGTAATTCTCCTTGGGCACTCGAGGCAGCAGTAGGTGTATCCCTGCTCTGCAGAGGAGCGGTGGAGCACAGGGCAAAGACCTGTTCCAGCTCAGTGGAGCAGTGTGAGGGGAGCTGCATTTGGAAACCACCACTGTGATGGGATGTGGAGGAGCATAGCCCAGGCTCTCCTTCACATGGGATATCCCCAAGACCTTTATCCCCAGGCCAGAAGGCCTGCGACAGACATATAGTCGGGCAGCAGCACCCTGAGCCAAGGGCTCTTGTTTCCCAAGTACTACGCTGCAGCGCTCAGATCCCTGCTGAAACGCTGCATGTCCCTGAGGAAAGTTTGGAGACTAATTTCTTGGTCCATATTTTCCAGTGGTTTGCAATCAGCAGTAGGAAGAAGCCCCTGCCCTGCACACTGTCCCTGTGGGACTGGCAGGGAGAAGTACCCCAAGATACTGGACTGGTCCCTGGAAAGGGTGTGAATGCTGCAGCACACGCCTGTTTCCCTCCACTCTTATTTGCTGTGCTGACTTAATTTTGGGTTTTCCCCAGAGATCGGCTCCTCCCAATGGAGGAAATTTGGAGCAGCCTTGCAGGGATTCTCACTGTTCCCAGGAGCGTTGCTTGGATTCATCAGCAAGGTACATCCCTCAGAACTAACCAACAGTAGTGTTGCAGTTATCTTTGTTATGTGCATAAATCACCCAGTCTCACAGGAAGAAAATTTCCTTGGCCATTACCTGGTTTCTTGGTGCAGTGGTCCAAAGCTTGCTGAACTTTTTGAATGGGTTGTATGGGCTTTGTGTGCTTTGGACTGGGGTGCTTGCTGGTTAAAGGAAGAATCCCTTTTGGGAATCGGAACTGCCTTTTGCATTTATTGAAGCTCTAGTGCTTTCAAATTACCTCAAAGGTCTAATTTTCTTGATGGTATCTCCACAATCCAAATTTGGGAATGATGGGTTGAGCCAGGTGAGGTGCCACTTGCCTTGTGATGGCTTTGCTGTGTAGATGCTCACAGGGTGTTTGTGGCACCTCATTGGTACAAAGGACACATAAACCAGTTTCAAAAGTAAGATAATCTCTGTAGCTTGGTGCAGAGGCCCAGACAGGGCTGCCATTAGTGCTGTGACATTCACCACTGCCATGGGAGGTTGAGGTGGATCCTGTGATCGTGCGTCTGGCTCTGTTCGTGCCCGTTTTGATCTGTCTCTGCTGTGAGCACTGACCCCACCGAGCTGTGCCGTGAGCGGCTGTGATGCCTTTGATACCAGCTGGTGTCTGGACACAAAGGACAACGTTTCTGTCAAAATGAACTGCCCATGTCCTCCTCACCCCAGAGCGTTTCAAATTTAGAGCAGAGTAACTCATGCTGAAGCTGCTGGCGGCCACAGCGACACCAGAGCTGGATGCTGCAGCGCTCCCTCTCCCCCATCAGCACGGCTGACAAAAAACGAGGCCGGGCTGCGCAGCCACCTACGAGCCCATGGAGCTGCAGGACGTGCAGTGTGAACACGTGGTGACAGGAGGGGTTTGGCTGCTTGGCTGCATCTAGAAAAGAGCGTTTGTGAAGGAGCAGGATGCTGTGACTTTGCTGGCTCATAGTGCTCCTACCAGGGCTGTGGCCACCAGCAAGTGCTAGTGGGTGCATTGTGCCCGTTCCTACACAACCCCCGTGACATGGGGCCACCACATCACCAGGGTGAGGGGGACACTGCGGTGATGTGGTTTACCTAATCCCTGGTAACTTGCAGGTGGGGGTGCTAGTACCCAGGGTTTTCTTTTCACCTCACCCCTCCATTGAAAGAGCCATAACCTGTGGTTCTCATGATCCCATGGTGGTATTGATTTGTCCCCAGTTTCCACTGGACTGGGCACATGGCATGGCTGGAGATCTGCCCTCAGGGTAGCAGACTGGGAGCTGCTGCAGGAGGGTGAGGAGCAGCCACATATTCAAAGGCACCACCTCGTCCTGTTGGCTGGCTGATGGTGCAGCCCCAAGGACACCCCAAGGTGTAGTTTCGCGGGCAGTTACTCCTTTTGGGTTAAGGAGCTGGCAGTTTGTCCTTAGGATGCAGGAGCAACCTGGAGGCTCTTCCTGATTCTTTTCCCCTGTAATGTGATGCCCCATGAATATCGTACAAATGAATACAGATGCCCTGAAAAAAGAAAACTCATTTATTTATAAGGTTATTTGATTTCCTCTGAAATGCCTCATCTAGCAGCCCCCCTCCATTAGCAACCCTCTGAAGCTATGCAAGAAAAAGCCATATCTTATTATTTAAATTAATAAAGCAGCTGCAAATTTTTGCTTCATCTTAAAATATGACTGTAGAAAATATCTTTCCATGGACCATTTTTTCCTGTGGTTTTCTTCCTGAATATTCCTAATTATGGCCATAATTAATTTTAACGAGTCACCCACCATCAATTCCACAGTAATTTGTAAGTGTCCTGCACTTTATTTTACAAAAAAATAATTTCAAAGCAATGCCCTCCTCCAGCTGCTGCTTTAATGAAACCTGGGATTACTTAAGGAATTGGCACTTGGCCCCAGCAGCGCAAAATTGCCTGGTCCTCAGTCAGAGCTGATGCTGTCTGCCCGTTGATGGATGGCATCATTCAGAGCTTTTATAGGCACAGCAAAAGAGGCCAATCTGTCCAAACTGATAAATCTAAATCTTTTATAATATTTCATCATTCTACCGGACATATGTAGGAAGCCAATGCGATGCTTTCATTTTCCTGGGGAAACAGCTCCTCTGAGGCCAATGGACAACACAAAAGTCCTTGGACAAACTTGACCTCTGGGAAAGGAGGTTGGGAAGGTCTGGATGAAGGTTGAGAAGGAGGCTGGGGAGGTCTGAGGGGATGACACGGAAAGCAGAAAAACCAGCTAGCGACAAGCTCCGCTGTATTACAGCGTGGCTGTTGGCCAACTCTCTCCTGTAATTCCTGTGCATTATCATGGGCCTTCCCCTCCTTGGGCTGCCTTTGCAAGGGCAGCCAGAGCCCGCACAAGGTGGCTGCAGGGGTTGGGGTTGTGGGAGCAGAACTGGGGACCTGTTCATCTCTGCTCCCACAAGCATAAGCTTTGGCTATTGCCACTGTGTGCTGCTGCTGGGAAAATGAATTTTTCATGTTGGGGTGGTTGTCACCCTTCTGAGCACCCCTTTTTGTTTAACTCCCCCGGCCCAGCTGGCAGTGCCCCAGGTCTGGCTGCAGGAGCGGGGCTGTGCTGGTGGAGCTGTGCAGAGCAGTAGGAAGGTGGTTGTGGGAGGTGCATGGAAAATCCTGACCTCTTACAGCAGCTATGCCAAGCACCCTGTCACAGCCTCGGGAAAAGCACTTATCTCTGGGTCTTAATCTGCAGGAGCTACAAAAGGGATAATATGACTGTCTGGGGAGCACTGGGAGGCTTATCAATGTTTGTAAAGAGCAGCATGGAGAGGAACAGGATTCAAAAACCCTGAGCCTGTTGTCAGAATTCAAGGGACTGGCTTGAAAATTGTGAAAACATTGAAATATGGTCTATTTTTTTCCCGTGCTGCTGGATGCACA